>LBLO01000266.1:0-34554 GCA_004354395.1 Chondrostereum purpureum | reverse complement strand
ATGAGAGGAACTTTGCCAACGCCTTAGCCAGTCATCCGAGTAAATCTATCTCTTTGGATTCAAAGTCAGATACGATAAGGAGTGAGGCGGAGATAGAATCTAAAGTGTTAAGGAATTTGACTGGTGACGATGATCCTAGCGCGCAAGAAGCTGTGGAAGGAGGACCTAAAACTGCGGAAACACCGCAAGAAGATATTCCTGGAAACTCGCTAACTGAAGCAATCGACTTTTCACCAGCGTTAACCCTTGAACAGCGAATGGTTCTAGAAGAAATAGTAAAGAAATGCCATTTGGCATTCGCATTAGATGGAAGGTTAGGAAATTATCCGGCTAAAGTAGAAATACGACTAAAAGACGGTGCCCAACCCGTTTCGCTACCTCTGTTCGCTACTTCACCTGCCAATCGAATCGTAATGGATGAACAGATTGACAAGTGGATAAGCTTAGGTGTCATAGAACCTTCGAAGAGCCCTTGGGCAGCGCCAGCCTTCATCGTTTATCGAAACGGTAAGCCTCGGATGGTAATTGACTATCGAAAACTGAATGAGATGGTAATCCCAGATGAATTCCCGCTTCCTAAGCAAGATGAGATCATCCAAGCCTTACAAGGATCTCAGTGGCTTAGTACGTTGGATGCCTTGGCTGGATTTACTCAGCTAACTATGAGTAGTGATGCAAGTGAAAATTAGGATTTCAAATGCACAGAGGGTTATGGCAATTCTGACGTATGCCTTTCGGATACTGTAACGGGCCATCAGTATTCCAGCGAGTAATGCAAGGAATACTTGCCCCTTTCCTATGGGTATTTGCACTAGTATACATTGATGATATTGTCATATATTTGAAAATTTTTGAGGAGCACGCATCTCATCTAGACCAAGTATTCGAAGCAATCAAAAATTTGGGAATCACCTTAGCCCCAAACAAATGCCATTTAGGGTATCAATCGCTGCTCTTACTAGGGCAGAAAGTATCTCGTCTAGGGATGTCAACACATAAGGAAAAGGTGGATGCAATAGTAAGCCTGGAAATTCCTAGGAACATATCAGAATTACAAGCCTTCTTAGGAATGATGGTATACTTCTCTTCCTACATCCCGTTCTATGCATGGATGGCTCAACCACTTTTTCAATTACTGAAGAAGGGTGCCCTATGGAAATGGAATGAATTGGAACAAGAAGTGTTCAATCTATGCAAACAGACTCTGATCAATGCTCCTGTTTGCGGTTATGCTAAACCGGGAAGTCCTTACCGTTTATACACTGATGCATGCGACTATGGACTAGCAGGAATTCTCCAACAAGTACAGCCAATAAAAATTAAGGACCTACAAGGGACTCAAACTTACGATCGTCTCTTGAGATGTTACGAGGCCAAGGAACCAATCCCTAACTTAGTAGCACAAATCAGTAAGGATGAGAGCGATATTCCGGAGAATGGGAATTGGGCCAATGATTTCGAAGAAACAATAGTTTTCATCGAAAGAGTAATCTGTTATTGGTCAAGAGTATTGAAATCCCCAGCCTATACCGTAAGATTATTATAATAAAACCCGACAAGTATCGCAAGGTGTATTACAATAAACCCTGATAACTGTCCAGGCACTTTTTTGAGCGCCAGGTATTATAATACTTTCTCCATTGTCACTAATCAGTCACTGGTGTAACAATTGTGACAATTGTGATCCTTTCTGAAAGAGGATGGATTGGGGCTCATCGGATCTAGATCAACCACGCAGATCTGGTTCCCCGGGGGGTAGGAATACTGCACATTTTGGGAATAAACATAACGGCCAAGATTTTTGGCCTTACCCAGTCACATTTACGCGTACGTATGTCCATTAATCGCTTGGGATTTACAGCTGATGAACGTCGCAGTTTCTTTCCTCGCCATCATCCCTCTACAGAGATTTTTCGAATATGGTGCACAACAGATGTCTTTTTATGTCGGTCCCGCCCTTGGGGAGCTCATCAACATCTCATTACACAAGTAAGTCAGCATGGTAAGAAACAGCGCTGAGGTTTAATGACTTCCGTATTATCTAGTCTTGTGGAAGCCACGCTTGCGATCATTCTAATGACCCATTGCCAGTAAGTACATCATTCCGTTTTTTTCTCCAGGTCTGAAAGCACCGTTCAGCATCCGTCTCTTGCAATCCACTGTCATTGGTAAACCACATCTACTTGAAAACATGCCCCTGCCTCATGTGAATCGAAACAGGCGTCATCCTCCTGCACCTTCTCCTAATACCCGGCATCGCATTCATAGCTGGTGGCGCACGACTGAAACACCAGGATCTTCTTCGTGCCCATGAAAATGAGCTGAACCACACGTTGCTTATCGTTGGGTCAGTCCACAGCGTACTTGGCTATTGAATGGATGCCTAAACTTCCTGAATCCTAAGTGTTATGTCGCTCCTCCTCCCTGCCGCCCTTTTTTCAGCCCTAGGTGGCGGAACGACTGCACCAGATAGTCTTGCACTCACTGATGCCACAAGAGATCAATTTTTGCAGATGAGTCGAGGGATGGCTATCGTCCTATTAACAATGTATGTATACTCAACTATAAGCTCGACCGTTGCCTCAATCAATCACATTGGACAGATACATCGCATCGCGGATATACCTACATAACCCACCAGGCGATGACGATGATCTAACAACAGGGCCTAATGCTCCTCATGAGAAAGCGTGGAGAGAATTAGTACAAGATGAAGGAGATCCTGAGCTTAGCCAATGGGTATGTATAGCGATGCTCATCGCCTCCTTGTGCATCATGGCACCTACCGCAGAATGGGTATTCAATCTCTGTCATAATTTTACTGTTTTCGCTAAGTGTAAATTCTGCAGCTCGTGAACAGTATCGAGTTTGTCCGCGAGGAGGGACATATTGCTGAAGAATGGTTCGGCCTGGTGCTGTTGCCCATCGTCTCTTTCTCTGCGGACGGTGCAATCACTGCCATGTATTTCATCCGCTATCTATTCCAGCATGCTCTGGGGAAACCGAAAGCGCCTTCAACGCTAGCACAAGCACAAGGAATCGACATGTCAATCCAGTTCATCTTGTTTTGGATGTCTGTTATTGTCCTTCTCGGATGGATAATGAACAAACCGGTCACCTTGCTCTTTGGTAGGGTCGTAAATATCTGTACATTTGGGCTCCTGGGAAGTTGACCGCCTCTTGGTAGATCTGTATGAGGTGGCCGTCGTAATTGCCGCTTGTTTCATCGTCAACTACGTAACTGCAGATGCGAAGACTAATTGGGCTGAGGGATATGCAATGGTCTCGTTCTATGCGATGATTGTGAGCATCATCAGCGCCTCTCGCTAACTTTTGAGTCCTTACTTCTATCTCTACTAGGCGTTGTGCGCATGGTATTACACTGGCCAACATGCAGTACAGCTTTTCATGACATGTGGGACAGTCGAAGCTGCTTTGGCTGCAGCTGCTACTGGTGAGAGTGCGGGGCACTAATCTTGGTCTTTGGTCGACTTAGATTCTCATACATACTATGCCCATTCCATCCTGTCACATTCCTTCTTCGTTCTGGGTTATTGTATGGTTATCAGCGCTCCCACACTCTTTTTACATATTCACCGAGCGTCCATGGGACTTGTCTATGTAGACATCTCGAAACGGGGATTCATTGGATTTTGCACACGGAAGCATTTACAACTTTTTTGAATCAAATTTCAATAGAGCATCTTTGATCGCAGATGAGCGCCAAGCTAATAGCCGACTTATTATTAGTACTAATAGTACACTCTCCGGCGGCTTCGCGCGGGCAGGCATAGCCATCCTCGAACGTATCATACGCAGAGGAGCCTCTGCCATCTTATATCACCTTGAAGCATCCTCGTTTCTGTGAATCCTCACTGTGTTTAGTCCGACTTTATTAGCCAGCTAGGAGCCTGCTTACCTGCGAACATATCCACAGGGCCGTGCGTCACTGGGGCATCACAGAATTATAAGATGAACACCGAGGTAGCGAGGCAACGGTTACTCTCATCCACTGGGAATCCCACCGAAGAGGAGGCGTACGAACTCAGGCCAAGTACATCGCGTTCAACGATGGTAGTCACAGGTGCAGACCAAGCAGGTCAGAACGTCCAAGAGAAACCAGAGGAAACTCGGGCCGTCCACTTGAGCGTAGACGGAAACCACCATGATCACGACCCGGAAGACTTGCCTCTACATCAACCCAATCCGCTTCATCGTCGAGGAAATACTTTTAGAAGAGTCCGGCCAGGACTTGTTCGATTTAAGGATAGATTCTTGCGGAGAGGAAAACGGAAGGTCGGGGTGGTCGAGAGTCTGAAGAATATTGCCCTTTCTTCTTGTATGTGCTTCTCCACGAGATCAGACAAAGCTCACAATCAATTCTTTTCAGCACTCAATGTTTTTATCATCTTCATTCCTCTCGCATGGATAGCCCATTTCTCTAATGAAAGTGAAGAACAATCCATATGGCCATATCCCCTCACATTCACGCGTATGTCGATCAATTGTCTGGGCGCGCTCGAGTGCTTACGCAGGTTATAGTCTGTTTCCTCGCTATCATTCCTCTGGAACGGCTCTTCGAATATGGGGCTGAACAAATGGCTTTCTACGTCGGCCCTGATTTGGGAGAACTCATCAGTATATCGTTACACAAGTGAGTCAATAAACCGCCAGCACTGATGCCATGTACTCAAGTATTATACTTCAAGTGTCGTGGAGGCAACACTCGCGATCATCCTTATGACGAAATGCCAGTAAGTCCACTTTCATGTCAAAATAAGATGGATCCTTCAGCTAAGTATGCCTAACAGTATACGTATATTGCAATCTACCGTCATCGGTATGTCTCTTTCGTATACTGAAACACGTCCTGTCCCCTCATGTAAGTGTGCTGCGTAGGTGTTATTATCCTGCACTTGCTACTAGTGCCTGGTGTTGCATTCATAGTCGGTGGTGCTCGACTGAAGCACCAAGATCTGCATGCTCAAGAAACAGAAATGAACCACACGCTTCTCACCGTTGGGTTAGCATTGTGCACGATCGTTCAGTCAACTAATATTGATCGTCTTGATTTTTAGAGTTATGACTCTGATTCTTCCTGCCGCGCTCTTTTCTGCCCTTGGAGGCTCTTCTACGACAGAGGGTAGCCTCGCTGTCACGGATGCTACAAGGGGGCAGTTCCTACAGATGAGCCGAGGACTGGCGATCATCCTACTCTCAATGTAAGCCTGGTAGTGATCGCATGTTTTTATTTACACTCAATTAATTTTGCGAATAGATACATCAGCTCTCGTATATATTTGCACAACCCTCCTGGAGATGACAACGCTCTAAAGGTAGAGGACGATGCACCTCACGAAAAGAAGAGGAAGGCATTGCTGCTTGAAGAAGGAGATCCCGAGGTCAGCCAGTGGGTGTGCATAGGAATGTTAATAGTTACATTGGGTATCATGGCACCGACCGCTGAATGGGTGAGTCTCTTTGTTCCGTTCGACTGATCTCCGAGTAACCCAAATGTACCCGCAGCTTGTCAACAGTATTGAGTACGTGCGTGAGGAGCATCATATTGCCGAGGAGTGGTTTGGACTGGTGATGTTGCCCATCGTGTCGTTTGCAGCAGATGGAGCTGTCACGGTTGGTTACTTCATACGTTATCTCTTCCAACATTTCCTCGGTCGCCCGAAACCTCCTTCGACATTAGCTCAAGCTCGAGGAATCGATCTCGCCATCCAGTTCATCTTGTTTTGGATGTCGTTCATCGTGCTGCTTGGATGGTGGACGAATAAACCCGTATCGCTGCTCTTCGGTATGTGTACTATAACTTCTGGCTCACGTAAATACTGAGACGATTGGTTCTGCAGATTTGTATGAGGTTTCGGTAGTTGTGGCTGCCTGCTTTATCGTCAATTATGTTACCGCAGACGCAAAGACGAATTGGGCGGAAGGCTACGCGATGGTCTCTTTCTATGTCATGATTGTCAGGTCCATTATTTCATCATCATCACATGCTCCTAACTTTCCGATATATAGGCTCTCTGTGCTTGGTTCTACGTTGGACAACACACCGTGGAGCAGTTTATGACATGTGGGAGTGTTAATGCTGCTGTGGCTGCAGCAGCCAATGGCGAGAGTACAGCTGGACACTAACATGTGGGCGGTATTTTGTCTTACTTTTGCTTCTTATCTCTGCATGCTTTCCGCTTGCTTCATATTCCCAATCAAGGAAAATTGCTCCCTTGTATATCGTAGACATGGTATATACCTTTCCAGCAACTTTTACGTTAGGTTCTCTCTTTAAAATATCATAAGTTATAAGATAGTAGTTCACACAGCTACCCTCCTTCTCCTACGAATCTGTTTACCACTTTAGTGGCCCTGAAAGCCCGAACATTCTTTTGTAGCTCCCTCTCTGTACAAGCGTTGTACTATCTACATCAAACTAATGCCATTTCATTGGAATTCAGTTGACGTGAACGCGACGCGTTCAGCATCATTTGTTTTGTTGACTGGATGCGTGATTCCCAAAAACGCGTCGCGTAACGTTTGTGACGGCCACCATTGTTCTTCTTTCTCTCATCTTGTTGACCATACCTTGGCGAGATTTTCTTGTTGAACGGCATTTCACATTGTTGAACTGCCCTTCGACCAGGATTCTTTGACAATAATGGACACAGCGATACCCCCTTTATCCCCCGCACATGTCAAACACGCGAAGAGAACATATGGACGGGCAAAACCTGCCCGCCACGACGAAGGTGCTACGCCGTCTTCAGCGTTTTTACCTGGACCGCTTTTGTCAAAGGACATAGCATTTTCTACAAATGCGACACATACTATTACTATCCCAGCAGAGAAAGCTAGTTTATCTGTTTTTCCTCATCGTCATCGCCATCAGGGTGATGGTGATGAGAAAGTCGGTGGCGAAGAGGACGAGGACAGCAACGACGAGAATCTGAAGGATGCCGACAGGACTTTGACAGAAAACGATGTTTTTGGATGGAAGAGAAGGTTGCAAGAAATAGATGCCGTTTTCGACAACGACGACGACGACGGAGCGCTTGAACCGAACATGCGGTCCTCCGGTTCTTCCCCTGCAGCCACACGTTCAGATGCGCCCACCAGCCTGACAAAGCCAACGACGGCAGAGCTAGTGGATGGTACTCTACTGTCTAGACCTAGTTCATCATTGCCGTCTACATCTAAAGCTTCGTCCACACATCCCAAAGCTTCGTCTCGCAGTCCAGGCTCTCCTCCTATTAAAGTCCCAGGAAAACGCGTCAAGAAACGCGTAGCCGTCTCAGATTCCGAAGACTCTGCCTCTGAGGGTGCAAAAGGAAAGAGTTCCAACTCCCCCTTCACTTCCCCAGCCGACCAGCCACCTGCATCCAACAATATTTCCCCTCCCACCAGCGACGACGAGTCAGAGTTGCCAGCTGCTCCGCTGCAAGGGGTTTCATCAAAAGCGAAGGGAAAACAGAAAGCAGCAGCTCATTCTCCGGCAGCTCTGTTCGATGATGAAGGTGGGAGTGATCATCCAAGCGGAAAGAAGAAGGCGAAGACAAAAAAGACGAAGGTAAATGACCAATGTCTCCAGTCGAAATTTAGCATTTTGACGTGTTTTCTGTTAGGGTCCAACCAAAAGAGAACTGCGAGAGAGTCAGGCGACGTCGCATCGTATTCAAGCCGGGCGGTCAGCAAAGGTCGGACAAACTACTCGCCCAAAATATCGTAACATGAGCGAGCTCATAAACAAGATGAAGTACGTCTTATCCCTTCCATACGTCTAACTGTAGTTGATGGTAGCATTCACGTAGATTGGAGCAGTCAGAAAAAGTAGTTCCCAAGCAGATTCAGCCAGAAAGCTCCGATGCCATCGAACAGTTCTCGTCGCCTATGGCAGCGGACCAATCTGTGGCGTTTGCCCGACCTTCCTCCCTCCTCTTCAAGCCCAAGGTCGAAAAACCTAACTTCTTGACCGAACGACGTCCGCAGGTATTCGCAGACGCTGACTCTGATGATGATCTANCCGAATTCGAGCAGGCGAGGGAACAAGATAGGAAACACCAAGAACAGTTGAAGAGGGAGAAAGAGCTCAGGGAAAGGAAAAATCAGATTCTGGCCAGTAGGGCTGCCAATGCTCCTACTGCTAACACCCCCGAATCCGACTCCGACATTGAGATCGTCAGTTCGCCCAAGAAACCCATGCCTGTGCGGCAACAACGCCAGGTTATTTCCGATGGGAGGAAAACACAGGCGGCGTTTGCTCAGATAACGAAAACGAAGACATCTCACCAGCACCAGCAGATTAAGTACAACAAGACTCTGCTGGAGCAGGTTCAGGCGCGTCATGAGGGGGACGTCCAAACTAAGGAAGAAGAATGGCAGAGGCGCGGCGGAAAAATTACACGGCAACAGCCCGAGGGAAAACTGGTATTGGAGGAACTAGTGCAGAAGTATTCCAAGCCGGAGGAGGAGGGACAGATGCAGGTCGATGGAACGGACGAGGAAGAGGAGGAAGATGATCAGGAGTGGGATCCTGCGCTCAGAGGGTCTGCCAGTCCTGAGCCTGAGTTCGCCGACGACGAGGATGATGGTGCCGAGGGCGCAGAAACGACTATGGTGGACGACACCGCTGAAGATTATCCTTTGGCGCCAGAGCCTGACTCTAATGAAGATGGTGATGTTGATATGGAAAACCCTACACACCATCGTGTGACGACTCGGAAGAGGGCGGTGCTGTTGGACTCTGACGATGAAGAGAACGACGAGAATGCTAAGCCTAGCGGGAGCCAACATTTGTTACGCTCCACATCACCGGCACGCACGGTCTTGGACGACTCTTCTGACCAAGAGAATATCATGCCACCGCCGCCAGGACAGCTCGGCCTGCGTCGTGCGTCGATTTCATCGTCTCTCGGTGGCGGCGGCACAGAGAAGGAAAATGAAGGGGAATGGGATGGTGCCAACGAAGATAAAGAGAATATGGCGCTTCGCCGTCCCCCACTTCGTCAACACCCAGATTCTATCCTGGGTTTGTCGCGGAGTTTCCGAGATGGGGTGTCCGTTTCTAGAGAAAACCTCGACGAAGAGCCTCGTAGTCCTTTAGCAGCTCTTGCCGTGGCAGCACCTCTGAAACCTCGTCTGTCGTTCGAAGAACGACTCAGTCAGCAGAGACCCACACCTCCAGCCTCGCCGAGAACGCCTAGTGCACAGCCGTCCTCTCCGAGCTTGCAGCCTAGTCCAATGGTGTTTGGTCCACTGAAGAGGGAAGGCTCTGGGTTTTCTCAGTTCTCTCTTGATGACGGGGATTCTAGTAGGACGTTCACTGGTGGAGGCTTCAGTCAGCTATTTGCAGATGGAACTCAGAACACGAAAGGTGGCCTGTTCGCTCCCGTAAGGATCTTCTTGTCATTGGTCTTTGATGGTACTAACTTTCCCTTTTTCATAGGCAACACTTGGTCTCACACAAGACATCCAACTGCAGCCGAACATTCAGATTTCTCAGACAAAGTTGGCGAAAGCGGATGCGATCTTTGAGAAAGAGCAGGAGCTTTTGATGGAAGCCGCGACTCGAACTCTGCGTGAGGACGAGGGGGAGGAGCTTTATATGAACGACTTTGGGTTCTTGACGCAGACGAAGCCTTCGGCGGATGCACCTCTGTATCGTCCGCCTGCACCGTCTCTGAGACTGTCGTCTTCGTTCCCGCGGATTCCTCTGGGAGAGCTGTCTCCGCCAGAACCGTCGAGGGGGCTGTTTGATTCTTCTATAACCGTATTCTCCGATGGAGAGGAGGAGGAGGAGGAGGAGGAGGAAGTCGGTGGTCCTCTTCTGCGGCTGAAGAAGGAAAGACCGCGTTCGCGCTCGATTAGCCCTTCTGCTCGATACGAAGGCAAGCAGCAGCAGCGTAAACCTCCGAAGAAGGAGCGCAAGGAGAAGAAACCGCTCCCTCGGAGTGAATACGTCGAGGCCGAAGCGCAGGAGAGTGATGATGATGAGATGGCCGGTTTTGGCGGTGCCGAGGCGGACGATGAGGATGGGGAGCATTTGGATCGGACTCTTAAGGCGTTGGTGGATGATACGAAGATGGATGTGGAGACGTTGAATCCGGAGGCTGTTGCGGAGAAGGTGGCGGAACAGAAGGCGGAGGAGGATGCGAAGATGCATAAGCAGGTGATGGAGACTGTGCAGGGGGAGTGGAGGAGGATGAAGAGGGGGAGGGTGGGGGTTGAGGAGGATAGCGATAGTGAGGAGGAGGATGAGTATGGTAATGCGAGGNCGGAGGAAGAAGATGAAATCTGTTTCTATGAGAGAGGATGTGCAGGGTTTGGGTGAGTTTTCCTCTTATGATACGTTGAGATGGTTCTGAGAGGTGATGTATGGTAGCGGCGAACGAGAAAACGGCGGCGTTTGCGGGTGTGTATTTGAGGGAGCTGGTCGACGATGAAATAATTGCGCCACCACTCGAAGACTCTCAATCTCAAACTGTAGTCGGGACCCCTCCTCCTAGTAGCCAGTATGGAACGCAGGTAGATGAGGTGGACGATGATGAGCAGGGACCAGGGGTGATTAGCACTCGCGATATACAGAACGAGATCAGGCAGAAGATATCCGAAGGAGATGCTATGGTAAAGTGTTTCAATTCCACTGGAGAAACCCGCCTCTGATTGACAATTGTGTGTGTAGGACGAAGATGAGCGAGATGTTCATGATGTATCATGGGTGGACCCGGAGTCTGAAGACGAGGCTGAAGGAAAGATTCGTGTCAAGCAAGTGAACATGGGTATGACAAGAAGCAACAAAGCCCCGCGAGATGAATTCCAGGTATCTTGTTTCCTTCGTAGTGTTTTAGGGGGTTCTCTAATCCATATGGTGAATAGACGAGGAAGCTTGCGACGTTGGACCCTGTTGCGCAGAAACGGATGGACACCTGGGCAAGGGTCGAGGGGCGCAAACATAATGGGAACACGGGACGGTCGACTGCTTCGGCCGCGATCACCAGCCGCGGTGGTGCCAGCCTCAAGAAAGGGGGTGGTTCTGTCCGTGGCGCGCCTGCGCCTGAACCCAGTGCTCAACGTCCGGCGAAATCTCAGAAGAAGAAGAAGAGTGTCTTGTCTGGTGTGGATCGGTCTGATCGGTATGAGGAACGGTAGTGGACAGTATTACTATTAGATGTGTTTGTTTGTCCTATGCAATCTTGCTTTGTAGTAACTTGGTCGATTTTTTGTTCAGTAGTTTTTATTTAATGCATAGTTTTGTAGTTAGCTTTATACCCGAATGCAAGATGTTTCTGCTCCAATGTGTGGTAAGGTAATCCCAATGTAAGTAGCGTACACTCGATATTATGTCGAGGCTACAAAGTCAGCTCTACGGGTTGAAGCGTTGAAGGAGTACTGTACTCGGAGATCAGTGACTCTTCGATGCATGAGAGAGAGAGAACGTATCGCGTTGACTAGTACTGGCTTGCTACGAGAGGTACGGTAGGTCCTTGATCAGGAAGGGAGGGTTTCTTCTGTGTCTGCCATCTTTCAGCTGCACTTTGATAGCCCGACAGAACTAGGAAGTGCATAACCAAGAAGAAGAAAAATTGGAAAGATGATAAGGACTTCTTCCAAACATTATAATTCCGGCATTGGTGGGCTACCACTGGGCCAGCCAGTACTTATTCGACTCTTTGAACACAAATGAATCTTTGGTGTATATTCCAAGGAGGCTATTCCCCCGGGGTGAAATTTGAAGGCAACAACCAGGTAGATATGGAAAATAGCGCGTTGGGATGAGTTGATGATAATAATCAGACAATGGATGCTCGCGCATGACCGTGAAGTTATTTGGAAGGACACTCAAAGTACTAGGGTGTTCATTGAAGGTCCAGGCTCCGTCTTCAGATAGAGCTGAATATAACATKCATTATGCTATCCCGATGAATAAAAGGTACTTTTAACGGGATGGATCATGGTGCACCCAATCCTGGTCCGGAAACCCTACGCCCGAGAGCCTGCACGGCGGAATGCACGAGGTTGGTGAGGTCTGTTCGAATCCGGGCGTCTTGGTTCTGCCCCCMACCAGCTAGTGGATTCTTGAGGGCATGTATGGCGTGCGAGGGGAGGGGTTCGCCGAATGTGACGGAGAGGCGGGCGCCTGGGCGGGGGAAGTACTTGTAGGGGAAGGGCCGTCCTTCGGGCATGAGGTGCTGGAAACCTGCGATCCACATTGGTATTACGGTGGGTGGGTGGGGAYTTGGGGAAGCGATGATTCGACCTCTGGGTAGGGGATGAGATGGKGATCTAGAGGTGAAAGAATGCAGACTTACACTCCCCAGCGGAATCGAGGCAGGTGGCGAAGCCATGTTGATCCTTGGGATAGGTGTCCGGCTGATTCACTTTTCCTTCTCCAAAGAGATGGAGCCAGTGGCCTTGTTCGAGCTTGTGGATGGCTTGGTCGACTGCAGCTGGAAGATGCCGGCGCCGCGGAAGGTCTCGATTACCTGGCCGTTGCGGAAGAAGGCGGAGAAGAGGCTGTGCTGGGCAAAGGTTGGGGGTCAGTGGGTGGGAGAGAGGGGNAGGGGGGCTGACGGGTTAGTGAACATGACGTCGGATGCGCCGAGGGTCCAGCGCGTCATCCGCGGGTCCAGGAAGGAGGCCGAGGGGAGGGCTGCCCATGTGAGCGGATCGTCGAGGCTGGAGAGAGGGGTGAGTGCGTGCGTGGGAGAGCGGGGGAAGGACGGACGTGGAGATGTGATTGGACACTGCGCAAAGGTTAGCTGACAGTCAAGGAATAGGCTCTGCACTGACCCGTGACCACTCCCGCACGTGCGGGGCTGTTGAGGGCGCGTTGGAGATGGTGGAGGCCGTCGACGTGGAGAGCGCAGAGGCCGAGGTTGAGGAATGCCTTGCAGGTGTTGCCGACGACGGCCGCGGTGAGGGACATGGGATGTGGCGGTGAAAAGAAGGAGGGCGGCGCTGACTAATCCGGCATCCACTCACCCTCGTTTGATTTCGCACTCGCTTGTTCCCAGCTTTCGTTSTTCCCAGCTCGTGCTCCACTCTTCGCGCCTCTCTCGTCCTCGGGCGGCGCGGCAGGATGCTGGCCCTCACCCTCCTCGCCTCTCTCGCCGTCCTCCTCCTCGTCTATCTCTTCATGCCCGCACTATGGCTAGCCATCCTCGCAGTAGACGATTCCCTCGACCCGTATGAATCAGGCATGGCCATGGTCGCAGCGAGTATGCCCCTTCCCTTCTTCACCCTCTCTTCCATCTAATCCTCCCCCCAGGAAACCCGTTCAGAGAGACAGGGCCCCCCGCGAACATGGCCAAACTTATCTTGCTTCGTCAGAAGGTTCGTCACCACCACCCATCCTCTACTRCTCGTTCTCATTCCYTTYCAGATGCAGAGCTCAAACCGCAAACGCAGACCCTCCTCCCCACTCCCGCCAGTCCTCACGAAACTCCCTCTCCATCGGCCGCCCATCCAAGGCTTCTTGGATAAGACTCGGAAGACCCTTCGGAGCAGGAAAACAATATAGCTTTTAAAACGCTTCCCCTTTTTTATTATTCGTCGATACCCTTTTYCTTCTTCTTTCTCTATCATATATATTTTCCCTCTCTCTTTTTTTGGTTGGGTTTCGCAAAACAAGGAATTATTCTCTTCTTCATTCACATCTCTTAGTACCTTACTCCATCCCCAACCAATATTGCACACCCCAACATCTTAGGAAGCATCATATTCTTCTTGTCTTACTTTCGTGGGTCTTTTTTCTTTCTATTTCGTTACCCACCGAGTAGAAAATTATTAGCCAGACAAGCAGTAACGACCACCCAGGATAAAAAGCTGACAGTGATGATATTTGATTGTGTGAGCAAGACCGTTATATCCGCGATCTAGATCGAAGACTATCTGGTCAGAAGGTCGTCTTGGCGAAGCCTTCCTGTAGGTCTCGCGACCGTCTTCGTCAATGCTTTGGCAGTCGTCCGGGGGCTAGAAGTGGCATGGCTCGTAATCCTGCTTTCAAATCGTCTTCGCCGCCACCATGGACGTTCGAATTCTCCTTCAAAGGATGTCATCAGATATCCTATGGAAGGTTATCTTCCTTTGACTGCAGACCGAGGGCTAGAAGGGGGAGTTGCTTCCTAATCCTATGAGTTTAACCTCGTAATCCGAATCACCTACTTCGCGAGTTGTGCCGTTCTCGATTCTTCGGCTTCACGAGAGGACTCTCAATGACAAGAACCCACCGGCCACTCCCTGCATACATCGATGGCCAATACTTTAGGTCCATGAAGGCATTGGGAGGCCGATGAAGTCGGAAAACTGAATACGCCGTCCAGTGGCAAATTTTAATGAATGGGTTTCGATGGTTAACTTTCAACCACTAAGACTCTCCTCCTCTTCACGCTCAAATTCACAAGGATATTCTATAAGCCATCCCATGCTTTCATATCATTATTTATTTAAATGTACCCCCGACATCTTCAACAACTAAGAGTTTATCTAATAATAATACCAACACATCGACCTTTTGCGTAGGAGTCAGGTTCGCCTCGTCAAACACCTCCTCCAAGCTCAACCTTCCAGAGTTCGAGTTGGAGTAGAATATCGTTAGAGCCTAATTCTGGGTATTTAGAGAGAGAGACAGAGACAAAGTAAAAATAAAATGACTGACGATGATGATCCAAACAGCAATCAAACACACACCACCATCCTTCCTCCTCTTCCCGTACGAAAACACGATACAAGATGCGATAAGCATCATCACTTGAAATGGGTCGAAGAATAACGACATGTCTTGGTCTGTAGTAGGAGTTGCCCACGACAGGAAAACGAGGAGAGGTGTCCAGAACGTCAGCATCTGTGCGTTGCAGTTTGAGGAGGAGGAAGAGTGGCGGGAATGGAAGATGAAATAGGTGATTGATTTAAGAAATTGGGAAGGGTAGATTAAGAGAAGTGGTATTAAAACCGTATTGAACCATCTACACCGCCGCCGCCAATTATATGAGACTTGGGAAAATAAGCTACCAATATACACAAAAACGTACGTTTCATTCACTCCCATACTCTCCCGCGTTGGTGATAGACTTTCTACGAGCTTCATGAAAACCTTCAGTCTGTTTGTAGAGAGAGAGAGGAGGATGGAGAAATGACTTACGAGCGCCACAGTGACGATTGTTAATCCTACAAAGACAGGGAGGAGGATTAAGCATATCCATAGATTGACTTGAACATCCGCCACTTCTTGATCATCCCCTTCGTAATATGAGCTACGTCTCCTGTGGGTCCCAGATCGTAATAGTCGTGTGCCGATGTACCTGTTCAATGTATCTCTCTAAATGCACAAGCAGAAGAGGATATATAGACGAAAGAACGCACGTTATCATGAGAAGCACACCTATCCCTCTCGAGAGTTTGTCAACAACATCGGCATGTACGTGGATGGACGATAGGATGAATAGGCTAATCACTCTATGCCCGGGATAATGAAAACAGAACATCTCTACGAGAAGGCGAAACATGGACATACCCTGAAACAACTAACGGGTCCGGTCCAGTTGCATTAGTCCTTCGTGAACCTCCCAGGAGCATTCCTGTTCCTGGGACTAACAGAATTCGTGTTATACACGTCCCTATAGATGCATGAGTTTGACGATACTATCCTATCTCCCAGGGATGACTGACCCACTATGATACTCTGCACGGTTTTGAATTGAGATTTGAGGACCAGGAATATTAGAAGGGATACAGGAACGACGCTGCAACATCAAAAGGTTCACAACCAGTTACTTGGAGGGAGGGGGGAAACTGCTCACTTGTTCACAGTCTCGGTGACAACCTCACTGATTCGTCGACCACAGTACCAAGCTAAATTACTCGCGAGGTAATCCAGGAGATGTGCGAGTGCCGCTAACGAGGCGAAACACACTGCAAAGATTCGTTTTTAGTTT
Organism: Chondrostereum purpureum; assembly: GCA_004354395.1. Taxonomy (NCBI): domain Eukaryota; kingdom Fungi; phylum Basidiomycota; class Agaricomycetes; order Agaricales; family Cyphellaceae; genus Chondrostereum; species Chondrostereum purpureum. The sequence continues at coordinate 18,619 of LBLO01000266.1, read as the reverse complement.
TTTTAATTTCCTTTGTTCGTTTTTAGAGAGCATCAACAAACGCACAGGCAAAAACAAGCCAATCTCTCCTCGGATAGACATAATATACCACCCAAGCTATAGGCAAACACAATACGAACACATTAATCCCTGTGTGTTGATCAACAATTAGTAGTATAAACACGCGTTCTCTTCAAAATATACAAAAAANCGCACAAGAAGATTTCCCGACAGCCGTCAGACTATGCCATAATCCTCCTCGTAGTATGCCCTCCGTATGATGATGATGATGCCCTCCATAAAACGTCCTCCACGCAGCAGTTCCCAAACTCATAACGGGAAGCTCACCCTCCGGACTCCAAGCGCTCCTCAACGTCCCTTCCTCAATATCAACATCAATATCCGTCGGCACATTCCTAGGTATCATCTTGAGCGGTTTGGGGAACCCATTGCGTTGGAGGAGAGGAGCGGGAGGTGTGATTGGATGGCGAGGGTGAGGGTGATGGGTGATGTTATTGAGCAACAAATCCAAAGCCTTTTGATGATTCGTGTCCCCTTCTTTCCCTTCGCGCTGCATACCAGATGCAGAATTACGGTGTCTCGAACCAGCGAGGTGTGAGGCCAGCTCAAAAGATGTTTCAGACTTGGATGGCGCTCAGCGTCAAGAAGCGAGTATCGATACATTGGTATGTATGTAATTATCAAGTAGTACATGGGTGGACACTGCCATTKCTTTTNCTTTACGACGGTTGTAGGTGATCGGAGGAAGATGTGATCATGAAAGGTACGGGGACGCGACGACGGTGATCGGATGTTCGGAGAAGCCTAAATATGGGCATCACCGCCTTTGGGTTTCCTTCCTGGGACTTTTGTGCCTTCTAAGCATTGAGACATGTTAAGTATCGGGTTGAGAGGTCAGGTTTTAACAAACAGCCATCAAATGAGAGAATTAGAAGCCGGGGGGAGATTGGTACAAGAGAGTAAGATTTCTCGTGATTTAAGATCGCACCAACGGATTTAGTCCAAGAGATTAACATAGGATGTTCCATCCACCGATCCTAAGGAAGACGCACAATAGTAGAAGTCAGTCATACATGTTCATGGAATTCAATAAAAGCTGACCTGCGAAGTGTTTCCGCATTACTCGATCTTCGTCTAGAATGTAATTGGTGATGTCTTGTCGGACTCGGATCCACCAACTTCCACTGAGGGAACAATCATTGAGCTATATAGAGCAACACAAATCCTAAACGGTCCAAGCTTACATCGTTTCGTTGGCATTCAACAGAGCAGTAAGGCACGCGGAGACATTCTGAACAGTATTTGAACTTCATTCCCTTGCCTATAAAACTCTCAGGNCAGACGAGATAGCCGCGATGGTCCATTGCCAGAAGCATTGGAATAGTGGAATGGACGATACCCACCCATGGATCAGGATTAGGCAAACGAACTTTTTGAGTCAAAGTCTGTGACCCTTTCTACTCGAGTAACCTGGCCTGCCTTCAGTGCCACTGCCCGGCCCTACACTAGAGACGGTGCAGACAACTTGTCTCTAGTGTTAGAGCATGGTTACGAGGCTAAGGAGCAGTAGCTTTTCCGGTTTGTCGACTGTCCATCAAGTCCTTGAATCTGGTTCAACGATTATATCCCTGGTATCACAAATGTATAGCGCACGCAAAGCATTCAATCCAACAAGGGAGCTAATATTACACTACGACATTGGTAAGTACATGGCAACTGGTCAGTTGCAACTTTACAAGAGAATTACACGCTTGGCAATTTTTTGGATAGATGTATGTGGGGTACTGTATATTATACATTTCATTCCAAGAGGTTGGCGTAAGATGTTCCTTCCACAGAGCCTAGGATTCGAAGTGTTAGCTCAGTCTCTGGTATATCAATTGGCTTACGGATACTCACCAGCGAAGTGTTGCTTCATTACGCGGGACTCGTCCAGGATATAGTTAGTCATTTTGACAATGAGATCCTGTCCAATGCCAGCCCTCCTGCACGCCTCTTTGAGCGCTACGGGACTAGCAAACATAGGTGCAATTCCTGCTCCACCAGGTGGAAACTTCAATTTCTCAGAGATAAGTTTTAGGTCTTTGCATATCTTCTTGTGCGGACGGTCAGGTAGCTTCCACTAATGAAGTCAGCTACCCATCAGTCCCATATTTTAAAGAAGGATTATGGAGCGTCGATGGCTTACATCGTTGCGTTGACACTCGACGGAGCAATAAGGCAACCGAAGGCAGCCAGAACAGTACTTGAACTTTCTCCCTTTACTCGTGAAGTTCTCTGGGCAGAGAGGGTAAGCGCAATGTTCTGTCTTCATTAACATTCCGATGTTCTTGTGGGCTTCCACCCAAGGATCGGCATCCGTTAAACGTGCCAATGCCATTGAGTGTGAACCCATCTTGCGAAATGGGACATCAGAATGGAGGATCCCAACATGAAGAAGAAAAGGTAACCAACCAAGATATCCTGATGGTACTTTGTCCGGTCATGAGGGAGCTGCCATTTTGAGTGGACGGCGCCCCCGACCTGTACGATGTGTGCGATTGTATTAAGGCCAAATAAAAACATAAAGCTGGGATCGTTTTTAAGATGATCCAGGGAGCGCAAGATCTTGGTGAAAACGTCGAGCAAGCGATCGCTGTAGACCCCATAGAAATATGCGATAGATACACCATCCGGCTGGGAGCACACAGCAGCCATAGAATTTAAACAGAGGTTAATTGGCTTGATTAGTTCTTCGGCCTTGGGAATGGTGATTGTAGCTGGAGGAGGAAATTGGCCATACGCCCACTCTAGCGTCTCCACGTAATTTTTCGGGAGATGTGCAGAGTGCAAGAATGCATAAATGAGCTTGCGGCCAGCTCTTGCTGCGAGAGATTGTATCAAACAAATGAGTGACATGGCTGGATACTGATCTAGCCAACGGCATATCATAGTCGCCTTCATCTCGACTTGTTCGTCGTCTCCTCCAAGGGCCTCCTGCGTGGTAGAAGGCCATGGAATACTAACACCCCTCTTCTCAAGCTTCTTAGACTTTTTGATGTCCTTCATTTGGGTGAATTGCGAGCCGATGGCATCACGCAGAANGTCAGCTACACCAAGGATCATACTCCGTAAGGTGTCGTCGCGTATAGACAGCATACGGTCGCCTCCCGAATCTTCATGTCGAAGTGGCTTATCCCAAGTCCAGGAGTGCATGATATCAACAATGGGATCCGAGGACAGATCACATTTACACTTGGGCATGTCCTCATCTAGAGCCCGCATCTCGTCCCTTGAACGAGTTGCTGTGAGGAAAGCAGTGAAGAGGTTGTACAAAGCATGATGGTCCCGTCGTAGTTCCTTTGGTGTCAGCTCGGCACGTCCAGAAAATGCTTGCACTGGACCTAGACCAATGTCCTTGATTTTCTTGTTTTGGTTTAGAACGATAATTAGATACGAAGTATAGAATCTGCAACAATAGGCCGGCTTAAGAGGATCTGAAAGGGAATTCTTCACCAAGGCGGTGAGACGATTGGGAGAGTAGTCAGCTTCTAACAGGCATATTCATGAAATAGAGATAAATGCGTTATTAGAGATATAGGTACCTATGGCCGCCATCGTCAGTTCGTGTAGAGCACAATGGTGATAGTTCTAAGGAGAGATTCTGGGTCAAGACGGGAATTACGGAAGCAATTCGTCGTTAATGTGATGGCAATAGCGGCCCGCCCCCGCCAGAGGGCCAGTACCGACTGGTTTATGAGTATGGTGACCTCGATGCAATCTCACAACTAGCTACTCATTGAGTAATATATGTATTGCTCTGCAATGCGCGAACAATGCGCAGTCAGCAGAAATTAGATTGGAAGTCTTCGGACACAGCCTCGAAATTCTACTCTTGGTCCCCTGGTGCTATTTATCCCACACCATGGTCTGACAGCTGTCTTGGCCGTGTATTCTACGATCGCTCATGTCTTTCTTAACTCTGGCTCTTTCCCGGGAAGAGGCCGACTTGGTAGACCATGTCCTTTCGAATGCTGGCCCAAATGCACTTCAGACCGGGGTGCTTGAGCCCAATTACGCCCTACAGATATTCAACGGCTCTGCTTTGCCGCCCCGTGTGTTAGGAGGAATATGGGAGTTATCAGATGGTGGGACTAAAGGCTTCTTACGACGGGATGAAGTCGGTATGTGCTTGAGATTGATAGGTTGGGCACAGTCTGGCTGCGAGGTCACTCCGGGTCTCATCTACGAGAGTAAGTTTCATTTATAGTTATGTAGCGTCGTTCGTTAATGGACTTATATTTTTGCAGAAGGTCCACTTGCTGTACTATCCAGTCTTGCACCAATACCCGGAACGTCAAGGAACACAGGATATCCTTCCCCACAGCTCTCTCCAACTTCTTCCCATTCCTCTCCCCCACCTCCTTTGCCAGAGAAACCCCGGTTCCGTCCTTTGACTGCGGAAAACAAAGCTCGGTATCTCATCACATTTAAGCAGTCAGGCCCTCTTGACGGTATGTTGAGTGGCCCCAAAGTATGGCAAGTCCTTGTCAAGTCGAAGTTGTCTATCACAACATTGTCTGCAGTCTGGGATACAGCAGACAGGCGTAAACGGGGAGACCTTGACTTGCCTGAGTTCATTGTGGCCTTGTACCTAGTACATGGCCTTATGGACGGTGAACTATCTGATGTTCCCACCTATCTGCCCGAGTCAATTTGGAACGAAGCAGGCTACAATGCCAACGACAAGGGCAAACGTCCTGAGTATGCACCGGTGTCTAGCCTGACAGTGAATCTCCCCCAGAAGGCTTTCACATCTGATTTCCGGTATTACCTTCGTCAATGCGAAACCAACAAATGTCTAATATTGCAGAATTGTACGGCTGTCCCGAAGGAGTTGAAAGCCATCTCCGACCGGTACTTCTTCATCCTGCAGGTCCCTGGTGACCCTCGAGTCTCGGGAGACGTTGTCGAACCATTCTTATCCTGGTCGGGATTGTCTGTCGAAGACCTTGCTACTATCTGGTAAGAATTCCCCTTTTGCATTAGCGCCACTCTTAACACCTCGTAGGGATCTTGCTGATTTCAATGGACGGGGCTCCCTTGATTGTGAAGGCTTCACCATAGCCATGTTCTTTACCTACGCAAAGATGGTTGGATGTGGCCTTCCGGCGTCGCTACCTCAATCATTTCGCATGCGAGAGACTGCAGACCCCGGTGTAGAGAAACTCAAGCAAGAGAACCGTCGCCTTCGCACTATGTCAATTATTCAACCTGAGACACGTCTATTACAAGCACAGGTGGCAGACCTACGGGCATCTCTTGAAGCCCGGACACTAGAGAACGATGCTCTCCGTCGAGCGACGCCACAGCCCTATGCTGATGAGAACTTGCTTGATGAGCTATCCAACGCTCTTCAGGAGAAAGATGTGATGGCATCGAAGCTTCGTCTAACGATGGACGAGAACGAAGCCCATAGGGCTACGAATGGTGTTTTGCAGTCTCACGTACAGAACCTGAAAGAACAACTACGAATAGCTCGGATCGATTCTGAAGCGATGGGTCAGTTGTTCAGAGAGGATCTGGAGCGGGAAACCGCCGACTTACGTCGGCAAGTTTACGAGTTGCGGGCGTCCACCGTCCACGTTCCTTCAGCAGGCGGGGACGCAGAGATCCAAGCGTTGATTAACGAGGGGCTGTCAACGGAGAACAGCACCTTGCGAGCCCAAATATCGGATATGCAGAATGAGGTCGTCCGTTTGAAGGAACTGGTAGCACGTCGTCCCCCNACACCCGCGCCGGTCTCGCCAATCGCAGGGCCAAGCAACGACAAGGGATCCTTGGGGCGACTGAAGACGAAGCGTTTCCGCAAACAGCTAGAGGAGATCGAGGAACAGCATTCAGCGCAGGAGGCTAATCTACGACAACGCGTCGAAGAGCTTGAAGCCGAAGCTGCTGCAAACCGAGAAGCAGCGCAGGGAAGGATACAGGCCCTAGAGAACGAGAGGGTAGCTCTGGAAACGAGGCTCCGGAGAAGGGTGGAAGATTTAAGGAGGGAAAATACGGAATTGAGAGCCTCAGTTACTCAAGTGCAGCAGCAGGCGCAACAGCACCAACACCAGCGACAAGACTCAGATGTTGCACCCCCAGCGTATGAAGAAGTGACCGGATAGTGGACGTTATTTATTACTTTTACTTGTGTGTAGTATACTTGTGTCTTTATTTTGTTCTTTCTGATGATGAGTTGGTTGCATTGNNAGNACGNNTAGATGAATGCGCCACATTTCAGTCATGTGCCTTGTCCTGTGTGCGGGCCGTCGGAGATCAAACCTAATCAGTCGGACTTTGATTTTACGGAAAGTTCCTTCCACCAAAAATTGGTCGTCGATACCACACCCGTTCCCGCCGCCCTCCTCAAGATCCCTCAAGATGAGGTGAGTATGCTCCTGTTCGATGCATCTGTGACGGTAATTCACACTTGGATTTTCGGTTTCTAGTCACCGAAAAGTACGATTTTAGGCGTTATATGGACCTCAAGGCAAGATAAACTAACATGTACATCTTCCTTGTAGTATGAAGCCCCCCGTCATGGGTCCCTTGGATTCCTCCCAAGAAAGCGGGCTGCCCGTCACCGCGGAAAGGTTAAATCCTTCCCTAAGGTACGTTAATGACTTCGTACACATTCTAGTCGTTGGATATTGATATAGATTTTTGCTAGGATGACCCCAAGAAGCCGGTGCACTTGACTGCTATTATGGGATACAAAGCTGGTATGACCCATGTCGTTCGTGACCTCGACCGTCCAGGATCCAGTGCGTACATTGTCCCTATCGATTCACGCACTCTCTGATCTATGACTTTCAATATAGAGATGCACAAGAAGGAGGTTGTTGAGGCTGTCTCTATCATTGAGACACCACCCATGATTGCTGTCGGTGTTGTTGGTTACGTCGAGACTCCCCGTGGCCTGCGCACACTCACCACTGTATGGGCATCCCATCTCTCCGATGAGCTCAAGCGTCGGTTCTACAAAAACTGGTACCGATCGAAGAAGAAAGCTTTCACTCGTTACGCCAAGAAGCACGCCGAAGACGGTGGAAAGTCTGTCTCCCGCGAACTCGAGCGTATCCGCAAATACTGCACAGTCGTCCGTGTCCTCGCACACACCCAAATCCGCAAGACTGGTCTCTCGCAGAAGAAGGCTCACCTTATGGAGATCCAAGTCAACGGTGGATCCATCGCTGACAAGGTTGAGTTTGCGCAAGGTCTGTTCGAGAAGCCGATTGAGGTCGGAACTATCTTCGAGCAAGACGAGTGTATCGATGTTATTGCTGTCACGAAGGGTCACGGATTCGAGGGTGTTACCCACCGTTGGGGAACCAAGAAGCTTCCCAGAAAGACACACAAAGGTCTCCGTAAGGTCGCCTGTATCGGAGCATGGCATCCTTCAAAGGTCATGTTCTCTGTTGCTCGTGCTGGTCAAAGTAGGGTTTCTTGTTTTCTTTATATATCGAGCATATTCTAATTGATGTCCTATGTGTTTCACAGACGGTTACCATCACCGTACTGAGATCAACAAGAAGATCTACCGCATTGGCTCTGGATCTGACCCCCATAACGCCTCCACCGAATCCGACATCACGAAGAAGCCCATTACACCCATGGGTGGCTTCCCTCACTATGGTATCGTCAAGAACGACTTCCTCATGGTGAAGGGCTCTATCCCTGGAACCAAGAAACGTGTGATCACCATCCGCAAGTCGCTCATGGTTCACACTTCCCGAAGAGATTTGGAGAAGGTCCAGCTCAAGTTCATCGATACCTCGTCGAAGTTCGGCGTAAGTTTGGTCTCTACATATAATAGGTTGCCACATGTTAATCGTCTTTTCTTTTCCAGCACGGATCCTTCCAAAGCTTCGAAGAAAAGGCTGCCTTCTTGGGAACACTCAAGGCCCGAGCTTAAGTGTGTTAGTCACGTTAGGATGTTGCATAGTATATTGCTGTATGGTACCCATGATTATGTTGTCGTATGGTTTTCCCATTGTATTGTTTTCGCCTGAAGATTGAGCGCCTGAGATGTACGAACAAATTACGAGCGGGTTGAGGAGAAAAGGCATGTAACCCTAACCCAAGAGGGAAACGCACACAAGACCAAACTGCCACAAAGCAAGCCAAAAAATTGGCGGACGGTAATTGGACGCGTCGTTTGCGACCCTCTATACGGACTGGAAGGAGAATAGGGCCAGAGAAGTGAACAAGCGTCAGCACAACGGCTTGTCTGTGCTTCTCCAGGTGTCCGTCGCGGTATGTTTTGGTACTAAAGTCAATGCTAAGGCAATAAGTCTAGAACTAATGATTTATTTGGCATTGTAACAGAATGACTGCACTAAGTGCACGTCCAGACATTGATGCTGAGAGCGTCTTCGCTGGGAACATCTCTCATCGCTGCTGTTGCCCATCGACCTCTGTCATGTACTTTCTTCTCCCGACGCTCGACTGCAAGCTCCAGTTCAGCAGCTGGACAACACCAACTCAGAAAAGANTGCACCAACCCATCGTCGAAAGGAGCGGGTCCAGCAGCACGGCCAAAGAGACAACCATTCCCGACATCCCAGACCCCAGCAAAACAATGCCAAACGCGCAGAACTTATGCACAAAGACGCAGACCGTGTTGTCACCCAGAGGCCCCCGTATCCGACCGGGAACAGGCGCAAAGCACCACTCCCTATTCTCGAATCTCCCTATCGAAAGTTTCCAGCCCATCTCCCCCTTTTCCACAAGCCAAAGTTTCCGCACCCAGCAGCAGGTATAGACGGCCAGGTAGAAGACGACCGGAACGCATCTTCCTCCAAAGCTTTCGATTTCGCCAGCTTGGACAAAGAATCTCTAGACCCCGACGACCTATACTATTACTCCCTATACATAATAGCCACAACACAATCAGCTGCTGACGCCTGGCAAGCGTACGACAGCATCGTTTCTCGTCCCTCTCCTCCAAGTTTTCGAACTCCAGACAAGCAGAAAATTCCCTTCCAACACCTTCATCGAATATGTCGGCTCTTTTCCAGGGTCCACCCTAAGACTAGATGCCATTTCATTCACCTTCTTACCGTAATGCGCGATATTCGCAAGCATGGGGGAGAGATCAAGACTTTCGAGTGGAACGCACTCATCGACAGTGCGGGCAAAGGATGGCGCTCTTCACGGCCAGAAGATTTTAAGCTTGCCCTTGATGTCTTCTCAGACATGGTCTCCGGAAGATCTCCTGGAGAATCATTGATGAGTGAAGAATTCCCTCCTATAGATTCACCTGCCCCTGCCGTAGTTCCCAATATCGTATCATATACCACCCTCGTCAACCTCGCGGCAGTGACCCGCTCTACGACTTCAGTAAAGCAGGCCAATGCGCTTCTGCAAGCTTCCGGTCTCCCCCCGAACCGTGTCACCCACCTTTCCCTTCTGAAATACTTCATGCAACAGCGCAAGATGGACGGTGTTCGTCTGACACTGCTGAAGATGCGCGAGCACAACTTTCCTTTGGGCTTAGACGGCACCAACGCGCTCCTCTGGACTTATAGTCATATGGGACGCGTAGATCTGGTCGCGAAGATATATCGCGTTCTACGACACAATCTGTATCATGAAGAGTCTCCTTCCAACGGTGACGACTCCGTTCATTCGGTCAGTGAAGCCTTGGACAAAGAGGAGAACATCATTCTTCCTCCAGAGCTGCGTCCTGACGAGATTACCTTCACTACTATGGTACAAATCATGGCATATCACGGCTACTTTCCCGAGACGTTAAGTGCGTTCATTGATCTATTGAACACGAAGAACGTAGAAGCTGGAGCTCCCCTGACTCTCAATCGCGATACTGGGAACTTGGAACCTTCTCCTTATGGTACCACCGTGACTGTTTTTCGCGCCATATTCATTGGATTTCAGAGACACGGGATCTCCGTCGACGAGGGCCCAAACGCGTCCACCACTCATTCATGGACTTTGACTCAGCTGCGAGAAATCTACTCCTTGTTCATACGGGAGTATGACACCGCCAACACAACACTCRTATATACCNTGATGGTCGCCTTTGACCAAACCAGCGGCCATGACGTCTCCCTTCTCCGAGCAGTGTGGAACCAGTTGGAAGAGCATTACGGTGGTCCTTGGGGTGGGAAAAACAACCGGCTGCGATATCTCAAAGAGATGCTCTTCTCTGAGGAAGCCCAATCGCATTTAGAACGATACGGTTTCCGCCGTCCTCGCAGTGTCAATCGGCGTTGGAAAGGAAAGTAAGCACTCGCTATACTATCTAGGGATCGTTTATGGAGGTGTTGTATTTCCGTGGAGGGGAGAATCGTGTGTTGTGTATACAAGAGGGATAAAGTACATTATGATTTCGCGTTCTTCAGTTTCTAGATTCTTCCGCCTCTATGCCTCCGCCTCTGCCGCCTCTCTCCACTCCATATACTCGTCATATCCAACGGTACACTTCCTACTCTGATACCTCCTCAGGTTGATGCTTCTCCTCAAATCCTCTGTCACTGGACCATTCCACCCTGCTTTCTGGATGGCACTATCCACAGCCTCGACCTTGTCCCATCCCTGTTCAGGAATAACGTCAGGGAGGTATGTTGCGGAGAAGGATTGTCGGGATGTGATTCGTGGGAGATATTGGTTGGAACTTAGTGGCGAGGGTGCACCGGAAGAAGTTGAAGAGAGAAGGGATGGGTGCTGGAATGTAATGTAGATGCCATGTACGCCAATGGTCCAGTCCAAGTAAGAGTCGGCGTCTTCGAAGTCGGTAAGAAGGGAAATGCTTTATATAATAATAAAAGTTTGTTTGGAAGTAAAAAGACAAGTCAGTGTCCTGCCCAATACATACTGATAGGCAAGAGCACGGGTGAACCCGCAGGTTACCAACGGGTTGGGTGCTCTAAAGCGCATGCGGCGCTGGTTAGAGGCTGAGGCGCAAGGGTCTGCGCGGGTTACGGGTCAAGCCAGGTTGACCCTTACCCTTACCCTTGGGCACCCGTACCCGCGACCCCTCAAGGGTTCGCCAACCCGTGCTCCTGCCTATACATACAACCCTCACGGACGAGTTGTGAGGAAAGTGGTAATTACCCGCATTCGAGGGAAGGAAGCTCCGATTTGGAGATCTTGTTGAATCGAGAGTCGCGGAATGCACTGATGAGAGCATAATCTGCGAGGCCTTCGTGCAATGGCATGGCTTCAAAGTTTCCTATACACCCCCTCAACCTCGGCGAACGCCCCGATCTGTGAATGTTCCATGTTACGAACAAAGGGCTGCCATCATACACAACGATAAGCTCAGAACAAACAAACCAATGAGCTTAACGTTGACATACTACTTCTCATCCGGGAACTTGGGCTCAATAGGTTGGGCGTTGGGTTCCAAAGCGCAGTAGAGGGCATCGAATGCATGAAAGCAATGTTCTGGTATACATACGTTCTCGCCATCACTGGTGGGCGCTGGGTTCGATGGAATGAGGGACATGTGAAAGGAGAGAAGGAAATCCAGACACCCCAGGATGATAGTTAATGAAATGGTCTAGGTAGAAAGCAACCAATCCAACACAGGAACTGTTTATAAAGACCTCCGCAGGCACCTGATTCCAGATCATTTATGTGGCGTCTAATCTAAAGTTCGACGAGTTCAAATGTGCATGGAAAAATGCGTAAACTATGAACGACCTAACTATGGACACGGGAGAGAGGACATGGTATGTAACATACATACTTTAGCTAGTATGGATATAGAGTAAAATAAAAAAGGCCGAATAATGAACAGATGGTGAAAAGAGAGAGCAGAGACAGAAACAGAGAGGCACCAAGTAACTACGTTGGAGTGCAGATCATGAAACTATGTAATTGAGGCATGAATGGAATGGGATTGGGGATATGGGTGTGTGCGAGTGAGATCAGAGAAAGACAGATAAACAAACAATGGAAAAAATGGATGGAAAAATGAAGGGAGTAGAAACGAAAGGATGATGATCGAGATCGAGACAGAGAGAGAGGAGAAACAACAAAAAAAGTCTTACACTGAAGATGTCGTGTCGAAAGTGTATGTGTATGATGCATGCAAGTGTGGTNGGGGCGCCAAACAATAGCGAGGCGTTGGACAGGAAAAATGGAGTGCCTCAACAACAGCTCCAGCTACCAGACGAAGATGCCGCTTTCTCGCGGGCCTCCTCTGCATCTGCTTGAGCAGACCATCCAGGTGTGGGAGTTGGGGTCAGCATCACACTGTCCCTCTTCCTCAATTCGTTTTCGCGTTCAATCTGATCCTTTCTGGAGATTATAGCAGAGATCAGATGGTCAAACAAGCTTTCAATGCCTGAACAAGAGTAGAACCATGTGAGATCCGAGCGCCCACAGGGAGACACAAAGAAGTGGAGCGACATACCGGTATCATCCTTGGCTGAAACTTCAAACAATTCCATCCCTTTACTGAGTCCCCATTCCTCATCGTCAACCGCGTAGTCGTCTTCATCGTCCTCGTTTATGCTATTACTGCTGCTGTCTCCTAGTTCATTCCATCCAGTTGNCCTAGTTCCAAAGTGAGAACCAAAACGGGATGATTGTGGCGTCCTAGAGCCGGTGGCTGTTGTGTTTGAGCGCGAGATTCCTGATGCAGATATGGGCGTCCTAGAGCGAGAAGAGACAGACGTCTTGCTGCGATTCACGGCAGAAGAAGAGGGCCGATTGGGTGGCAAGTCCAGATACGCTGGTGTCTGTAGTTCCGGGGGAGTGTGGATTGGTGGGCTCACCGGTGGGGAGCGCAGTCCGGGAAAAGATGTGAATCGCGGTCGGATATAGGAGAGGGTTGAGGAGGACTTTGACGCTCGCACTGCAGTCGTGGTCTACTTNCAATCCTAGTTTGTATGGTTTTAACCATTCTAGCAAGGAGGTTTCGCTAGGTTTCAACATCCTTGCCGTCGTCGTCATCGGAAGCATTGGTGGCAGATAGTTTCTATTTCGGTATATTGTTCTGTATTTGTCTGTGACGATTTTCGTATATGTGTGTGCCGGTGTCCATTCTCTTTCTAATAAAATATAAAATATAAAACACTGGGTATTACCCAGTCAAACCGTGTGGGGTGCGGCGTGAACTGCTTGTAAAGTGCGACACGTATATCATTCTTACTTCCGCAAACGGGATAACACTGGAACATTTCTCGACGTCCTTCCAACCGTGAATATCCTCTTTTGTGGACGACTGGAGCGGCGTAGACATACTGTCGGGGTAAGGATCGTTCCATGATCGTGAATATAGTAGGCTGCGACCTTGATATCGAAGACATGGACACGCGTATATCCGTTCGTACATGTATAGGTACAGCTTCAAATTCGGTCGTTTCCAGGGTCGGAATCAGACACGAATTCTAAGCAAACTAACTATACACGCGCGAAGTGGGACCTTAGGCGTTGTAGTCATAGAACATTTATGTGTTGGAAGTTCTGGGACTGTGAAGACCGTCAGATTTGTATGATTAGCAATAGATACACACTCACAGGATTATATTGACAACTCTTTTCTGTTAGGATGGTAATGGGAATTTAACGACGTCACTTAACACGAAATACGTCTTTCATGTTAAGCCGCCAGTCTGAGTGGGAGAATATGGATATTTACATCTACAAGTACGTAGGTAATCCCACGTACTTGCAACGGCGGGTGTTGTATGGATAAGTAGTTATACGCGAGGGCTAGTACAGAGGACAGCCTCCGTACTAGCAGACAATCCTATCTGGTAAACGGAGATAGGCAACCTTGAATACGTTTCCTCTCTAACGGGGCCCAATCAAGAGGTATTGGTATTCGAGGACAGTCGACGGCGGTTGGAACTGACAGGATATGTAGTTTCGATTTCATTTTGCAAGTATGTAGGTAATCCCACGTATTTGCAAGGTTGAGTACACGTTAAGAAAAAGAATATATGAGAGCTAGTACGGAGGACGCCCTCCGTACTAGCATCACATCGTAGTAGTTGAGAGAAGAAGTTCAAGTTCGTTTGCGGCAACCCATTGGCTTGACCGAGGTAAAATTTGGTCACGGCCCGTACATGTTCCGGCCCGCTCGATATTACGCGGCGCCATACTAAATGTTCCTCTTACACCGTTACATTCACTATCCGAGTTGTCAGAAGGGCGTCCTTCAGGCAATATCTTTTCCCATTTGCAGTTTCTATCTACCCTAGCTTATAGTTGCCAGAAAGCAGTCTTTCGGGCAATTGTGCTTAAACTGATTTAACTCGTGGGACTATCGTTTCGAACGGCGTGGGACACGTTCTTTCACTACAAGATATCGTACGAAATAGAATCAGAATACTGTAACATATACTAATTACCTCAGTGCGTAAAGACGTATCGAATTTGTACCTTTTCTAATAATACGTGAAATAGGTCTGCTCTTGTCAAAGTCGAACAAGGCCGTGTTAGTTTCAATCAGTACACCCGTTAAACTCCGTCCTGTATGTTTTTCTTTAATGACAGTATTTGGTTGTGTCGCTGATTATATACCACTATTCAGGTTCCACTTAACAAATTGTTATCGGTGATGGTATATTAGGTTTCATACTTTGTGTCCCTCGTTTGTTGAAATACTATTCGTAGGATACGCATGCCCGTCTTGTTGTTCTCGAGTTCAAAGATGCGGGCAAACAACGCGTCCTTACCAGTCTGAATCGATCTAAACTTCAAACTTATCCGCAGGAAGCACCTGTTGATATCGTCCCTCCTGTTGTACTTCGACATCGTTTTATATGGAGCAAGACTTATCCGCATATTCCATTTCTTCCTACTTACATTCGAGAGGATCCCCTTGCACCTTTAGAACGCGTCGGGCTCTTTAATTCATTGTCGTTTGAATTTGACGTTGAACTCACCGACAAAGGTTGGAGGTTGGAGGCAGATACCTTGAAAAAATGGGACAAGGTGGAACGTGTTTTAGACCGTGTTTCGCGCCTCTTAGCTGGAAACTTTAACGGAGATTCAGCGATAACTTTTCCACTGGAATTTTGCGACGATGTCCGTCCATCTTCCTGCGGTTACAATTGCTGGTTCGCAACGAAAGAGTTAGCAAGAGCTTCTATTAAACGCTCTCTAGAGGCGTTCCCCATTCTGATGGCTCTTTGCTCTCTCTTGATATTCATGAGGTCAAGCAACTCTACGCCTACCGTCGATCGAACTGCGCTGTCATTTTATCAGCGAACGGGTATTGGGAGTCAAGCGTGGATTTATCCTGAATGGGCACGGTTTTTGGCAGCCAACGGCATCCATTCTCAGGTGTTGGATGACATCTGCTTGTCATGGATGGCAGACCCTTCCATTTCCCGGGTGGGTTGCTGTATGATTGCGAGCAGTCTCCCCCCGACGATGTTTTGTCGGGCTATGGCTCGCGCCTCTGTCGGCTTGTGGGTTTCGTGGACGGAAGATGAGATCAAGAATGGAGTTTCCGATACATCCATTCTGAGGCCGTACTTTCCGATTAATTACGACGCCGGAATGTCACTAAATTCGTCGTCAACTTGTGGACACAATCCTGCCGAAGCTTCCGACGATTGGATCGAGGCTGTAGCAGACGAACAACCATGTCAGCCTCGCGTTAATAAAGTGAACGGCCACATCTATGGGGAGGACATAAGTGAATACTTCAACAGACAGAAGATTAAACGGGAGCGCTATTACGCTGACGAATCGGTCAGATCTAAACAGAACAGATTGAACCGTATTAAGCAGTACGAGGCTCATCCTTATCCCACGTCGAAAGGTCCCCTTTGTTACTTTTGGGAGAAAGATAATCAAGGAAATTGGACCAGAACACGATGGACTAGGGATCAAGCTGATGATCTTTTCTCTTTGTATGGACCGGGTCAACGAAAATACGACGATGTAAATCATTGCTGGGATATCTGTGAGGCATGGGATCCAGTCGACAAAGATACATGTGATGATGATAGTGACGACGATGTTGTGCCTACGAGTCTTCCCTCTCTTCCTCCTTCTGTCCCACTGAGTGACAAATTTCGGCGACAATACGACAGCCTTTTGTCTACTCAAGAACTTTCTGGTATTTACGAGCAAGAAGTCGAGCTGAAATCTGATAGCGGGTTTCATAAAGACAAACTAGGTACCATACTCAGATCAAGATACGGCTTGCGGAGAACAGACAACACATTGCGCGATGTCTTCTTTTCCCTTCCACAAGTTCTTGCTGCCTTGCAAGAGCAGCAATGTGTAGTAGACTTCGAGCCCTCGTGCGAGCTTTGGTTCGTTGAATCGTTGGTTCACCACCCGGCTCTTATTCCATATGAGATGTGGGACTTGCATCCAAACAGTAACTATGTCGAGGAGTTCAAAACTTCAGATATTGTCGTTCGCCGCCTTCCCTTGATAGGAGAGGCTGCCGTTTATACTATGGCCTTTATAGACGAACAAACTCCGCTGCCGTTTCATTTGGCTTTGAGGTCACCAGCACTCATTCTGTCTTGCTTACGGTCTGCTGCGATTTTCGATGGCAAAACGGAGAATATCGTACGATGGTTAGTTGATAAAGGGTCCCCTTTCTTAACTCTTCGCGGCCATGGATATATCCCCCCCGTATTTACAGCCGAGCCTGTTTGCTTGGGCTTCCGTCCAAAGGGTTATTCTCCAATGAACAACGTCGACTACCCTGCGTATGAAGCCAAACGGAACACCTTGTTGAAGGGGCCTCGAGGACGCGTTGCATTGACAATGGGAGGTATCGTTTGGAGAATAGCAAGAGATGTCGTTCAGGCGGACACTGTTTTCGATGGCCCGTCTGAGCTCGTTTTAYGGCAGCCGAAGAAGATTTATCAGACCCAAAAAGAATGCCTCGCAGTAAGCTATAGTGACGACACCTTGACTGAAGAAGAGCTCGACCTCATATGTGGTGTATACTTTGTATACACTGAAGTGGGAGATCAGACAGCGATGATGTCTTGGTGGCCAAGGTATAACACATGGGAATCGTCTTCAATGAACGTTGGGTACTGGTCTAGCGGCTGCGAAAGTTGGTACCAGTTGCGGCTGGAGGGTATCCGAAACGGTTCCATGAGTTTGCGGACTGCTGGGCAATGGAGAACGGCCGTCAAAAGGTCAAAAGAAACCAGAGACTTGAAGAAGAATTTGGATACGTACGCCACTTCAGTGGTAACGTCATTGGGGCGACATTTGTGGACCTGAGTTTTTTTTTYCTTACCTAATTTCTTTATCTGCGAACGAACTTGCTTCCTCTCCCACATCTACTGAACCTATTCGCGATGCTCTTGCTATTCTGGTCTGGATATATTGCTCTTTTTTCTTTCTTGATATATCACATCCATCTGATTGTTTCGGACACCGTTGCCGTGTACAAGCCCCCTGCCAATCAATATTCACCCTATTCCCCTCACATCATCTCCAATGTCCGTCAACGACTCGTAACGGCGACGTCTACATATCCATCTTGTCCTTATCTTGCTACAACCTACGAATCAGCTGGCTTTATAGTTGTTTTATGCGAATACACGAACCTTTGCGGTGATTTAGTTTCACAGTCGGCACAGGAATGCATAGCGATTACCGGCTGTCTTGATATGCCTCAATGTACACCTACTTCTCATCTCTGTTCGTTTACTGTAATCCATACGAACTTGATGACAACCTATCACCCGAGCCTCGTGCTAGAAAGAGAACTAAGCCTTGTGCTAGAAAGAGAACCAAGCCTTGTGCTAGAAAGAGAACCAAGCCTCGCGCTAGTAAACAAAACAAGCTTCGTGCTATTTAACCATTCCAGCTCTGTGCTAGTTAATCAACCTAGTTATATGCCAGTAGAATTAAGCTTCGCGCTAGTAAAAAACGTAAGTGTCATCCTGAATCATAGCGGCTCCGTCTCAAATATATGTACGTTGATAACAAGTCAATCTCAATTCGTTCAACTGACATACTTTATAAAGATACAGCGAACATGTTTCTCCTTAATAGAACGTGTTGAATGTCCAACACAATCTGGTGCTGTCTGTGTGGCCAACTATAGACATATACATTATTGGCTTTTGTCAGTATATAATCGTTATATATACACGATTTACCATGTTTTTATGGACAGATATGTTCCGATCGTTAATGAATGTTTATATGGATGGGAAGGTTTAGATTTCAGATCAAAGACTTATCGCTTGGTGTCGCTCCTGAAGTTGATGACATCAAGGGGCCACTATCTGTCCCACGATTTCAATATCTATATGAACTGTTTATGCCAAGGTAGTGGTAGACTGTTTGCTGGTGGATTGATGTCCAATTCGTTACCGTGTGTGTTTAAAATCGATAAATACTTGAAAAATTTAACTACAAGTTCAAATGGAATACCAGTCAATACTTCCTGTGTTGTATATAATGATCGTCAATGTATCATAGATCAACTTCGATTGGTTACTGGTGGAGGACGCCTTCCAGATGTTACATGGTCTGATTTACACCCACATCTGATAGAGAGAGATATTGGTTTCGAAGGAGATAAATTTCGGTTTACATTCTATGATCACATTGATGTTCATACTGCAAGCAAATATTCAGAGGGCTTTCTTCATGTGAGATATCCACTCTCTAAAAT
>LBLO01000265.1:0-34625 GCA_004354395.1 Chondrostereum purpureum | reverse complement strand
TGTGTACAAGGTATGCTACTGTCCCTTCACCATGTTCTTTGTTTTTGTTTGACCAATTTGGCATGAATAGCGTGGTATCTCTTATACATTGTCCAAGCTGAATACCGTCGGGGTTTATCAGTATCTCGACGCTGGCCACACTGGCTGGCTTGGATGGCCTAACAACTTGCAGCCTGCTGCTGACGTATTTAAGCAGGTCTTCGCTGACGCTGGTTCTCCAGAGTTTGTCCGTGGTTTAGCCACTGATGTTTCCAACTATAATGCATTCGTGTTAGTCCCTTTGAAGCCATTATCTCTCACCCGGATGTTTAACTCTCGCTTTCATTTGCAGTGCCGCCTCTGTGGACCCCATCGCCGTTGACAGCGCAAACTACGATGAGCAACACTATGTTGATGTGTGTACAAAAGTCCTCCTAAGGCTGTATTCTAATTGACTTCGGCTCCTTATAAGGCCATTGCACCGTTATTAGATCCCTTCCCCGCTCATTTTATTGTGGACCAAGGGCGTTCGGGCCAACAGAACATCCGTACTTCTTGGTCACAATGGTGCAATGTTGAGGGCGCAGGGTTTGGTACTCGTCCCACCACAGTGACCAATTCGTCCATCGTTGATTCCATTGTTTGGGTCAAGCCTGGTGGCGAGTGTGATGGAACGAGCGACTCGTCTTCTCCTCGCTTTGATGACCGTTGTGCAGGACCGTGAGCTGACATTTACACTCTTGGCAAGTATTCGTTACTGAGTTCCATTTTCTATAGTACTGCCAAGCAACCTGCTCCCGAAGCCGGGGCGTGGTTCCAGGAGTACTTTGAGATGCTCGTTGAAAACGCTAACCCTGCTTTCTGAATCGTTGTGTGAATTACGTGTTGAAAAGTGGTTTATTTAGGCCTGTGTCAAGTAGGGTACTTAGACAAATACAACTGTACACCCTGTATATGATTGGCACTCATGTTCTTCATATTCTGTCTTGCGTTAGTTGGGTTCGTGTTGTTTCATCACAAGAGCTGGTGTCAAGCATTGTTATAGATACACCCCCAAGGGTCCGCGAGTGGTGACGGTACTACTACATACGGGAATACTCCCAATCATCTTCATGTCTGCTATACTATTTTCACAGCTCCGCTATTCAACCACGCATCGAATTCCGCCAAGTCATCGATATCGTCCTCCGTGTCATCTTGCCGAACAGGTGTTCCCGCTGTCGTATCTGTTTGGTAGTGCAACATGGCAAGACGCGACTGCGTCTTACAACCCAAGGAGTCTGTGGCAGAGGCCTCTCGTTCCGAAGTCCCTGGTCGTTTCTCGATGTAGAAATTATCCAAAGTGAAATCATTGTCGTATTTAGGTCTGCCATCAACCTGGCAATCTGCACTTCCACTCAAGTCGTAGTCTGGGTTATTTGCGAGTCTTTTTACAACTTTATCGTCGTCCGTGCCAGTAAGAAATAGTGGATCTTCATCCACGACGTTTTCATGGGCCTGATGCTGGTGAAATCAGATTACACTGCAAACTTAGAGTTGCTCGACTGACATTATCCATCCGAGGTCGTTTAGTTATATGGGTCACCTCTAGGTCTTGGTCCAATGGTAGTGCGCGCTTCGATGCCGTGTTTCCTACTAATGTCGACCCGTCGTTGGATCCGGAGGACATGTCTTGCATCAATACGTCCAGTTCTGAGTCTGAGAAGTTATCAGAGGAATCAGAGAGTACGATCACGTCCGATTTCTTTGGGGAAATAGTGGTAATCGTTTCGGGAAGATCGTCGTCGTCCAAGTCGAGGAGGTGGTGAACTGCCTTCGTATCCTCGTCTGGTTCATGCAGATCTCTCATCTCAAGGTCGAAATTGAGGGGCTGTTTACGTTTCCGGGAAGCATTCGGAGTTGGCTCGAGCTTCAATCGTCCTCCATTCGGCATCCTCAAGCTGTGTTGTACATTCGATCGTTTGTGGAGGTCTTCCAAGTCATCGAGGGTCCTATCGATACGAACGTGCGGCTTTGATTTTGTTGGAATAAGCTCGACTATGGCGGTGGTTGCTGGTTGAGAAGAGCCTGGATATGATAGTTTCCCTGCAGCCTTAGATTGCTTTGGGGGTTCATCAAGCCCATCGCGGCAACTACGAGAGATTAGGAGTGATCGTTGTGCTCCCCTGAGTCACTCACCAGAGATGTCGACACTTGTTTTTGTCTTTGCAGGAATGATTACATCTAGAGAAACGAAATGAGGGTATGCCGTGGTTAGATTATTGATACAACAAACTCGTATTTCCCATTTGGTCGTTGCTTCGACGGACGGCCCCCTGGTGCAGACTTTGAAGTTGAGTTTGCGAGTTTATCTGTCACTCGAGTTTTAGAGAGGTTCGTACTAGAAGAATAGGTACTACTAGCCTTTTCCTTTGGTCAAGTCTTTGATTGGCATAACCACTGGCGGGGTTTCCAAGGTTTCATCGTCGTCTTCGTCCAAATTGAACGGTTCCCAAAGCTCGTGTTCTTCTTCTAACCCAACCAGATCATGTTCCTAGAGTATACGTGAGAAATTGTTTGATCCAGAGTGGGTCAACGCACAATTGCATTCAAAGGTTTCGTGTTCAAAGTCGGGTACTCTAAAGGAGAGATGGCAGGCTTATATTGCAAAAAGTGGTTTACACCACCATGGCCTTCCTATTTCTAGTTTGAGAATGTCAATTAATTCAGAGCACGGTCCATACCGAAGATATATAGACACAAATGGATTGGCTGGGCTTTTCTAGCTCAACAGTAACTTCGAAGGTCTTTGGTTCCTTCAAAGCCTTTGTCCTAGAAACGTCTTGTTGAGCATGATACATGAATAATGTGACGTCGCCTACGGGATGCGACGGAAATCGACAAAGTCATCGTCCGAGGTTAAGGTCATCACAGTAGTCATCGTTGTGAAACGATGCTTTGTTTTCTTGCCTCGTAAACCAGGGAGGTCTACATCCTCAGTTTTGCATTCGATCAACAACTCTACTTCGACTGGAGCTTTCCCACCGCTCGAGATAAGTTTTTGCTCTTTGATATTCAGTGAGTAAACAGGGAATTCCTTCAATGATGCCAGGACTTCTAAGCCAAACGGYGGTCGTCGGTTGAGTAACTGTCAGTCGTTATATACGTTAGATGGTGTCCATCCTAGAAGACTTCGAAACTCACTGTTTCGATTCTGATTGCATCCTGTTTTCGCAGTGATGCAATAGAGGTAATTCCTTGCTCCGCCAATACCTAAAATCTCTTGAAATTTGTCCACACAGGATTTTGCAAAACTCACTTTCAAACTGCAATACCGTTGAATGAGATCATGTCAAGAATGCAGCAGTGGATACGCACGATTTCTCTCCAATAGATTGAATCTGGCGCATAACAACAGGCCTGTCCTCCCATGCTTTTGCTGCAAAACACCTCATCCTAGAGACGATATTTAATTGTCTCCTATCTTTCTAAGCTGCGGCTCACATTTCCAATCCATGTTTAAGCTGACCTCCGCGTTTTCTGACGATGGCAACTTCCACGATTGCTACGTAATAATATAGGGAAGAGTGTGCATGAGAGGCTCGAGCATGTCGTGACGTACCTCTAGCAATTCTAGACGTATGCTTGAAGATAGAAAATGCTTCCAAAGCAAGCTGACTGTCCCCGTTCTTATACTCAGGCACATTCAATGAAATTCCGGCCAAAACTGCCTGCAACAAACTGTCAAAAAATCGTGTTGGGGTACCAAGAAGGCGTTGGCTTACTTGAACCAAGAGAATGTTTTTATCACTAGTCTTTTCAACCTTCTTCACAGGAAAGCGGATATCATTATGTTTCTTCAGACTGTTGAGCACCTAGTTCATGATAAACCCCCATTGAGCACTAGAGTTACCGTGAGAGTAGATGGTACTTACCGTTTTTTCAGACACTCTGAGTGAGCCGGTTAACCTAGAAAAAGTGAGCGAATAACTCGGGATTGAGATTTAAATAACGCACTCTTCTGCTGAGCAGATCATTTCGAGCTTAGCAGAGTAGTATACTCAGCTAGATGTTTTCCATAAAACAACAATTCACTCACTACATCGCGTAACAATGGTCTTTCGGGCAACGCTAGTATTTCTCCCATCTATCAAAATCCTGTTAAACAACGCGTAGGCAAATATCGTGTCCACATACAGTAGCTTGACGGATATAGAACTGAAAACATGTTTATCTTCTAATCAATGAGAATAGCTCCACTGAAATTCACCTTGCTCATGATGTCTCCATACTCTGTAGAGCTGACCGATCCTGTAGTGCCATCGTGTTCAATGAGCTCAGTTTCCTTCAGCTTTTCGATGCTTTGCTGGACTAAATCGTCGATGCGTTGCTCCCATGTCTGGTCGTCGTTTTTCCCCAGAGAGTAATGGTTTGGATTCTTTTTAACCCGTCGGAAGAGGAAGGATTTCTTAAGCCACGATTTTGCAGAATCGACGTTGGTGATAGTTCCCAGCCCGATCTCGGAATTGAGGTGCTCAGAGAGATTGAGATGAAGGGAGCTCTCTATGACTGTCGTTCCCGACACTAGCGCACTGTACTTGGCTTCTAGTTCGGCTTCACACATGATAATTGCCATTCCGTCCTTGTCTATGCGTAGGAGTCAGCTAGCACAACACATTCAGACGCAACTTGATTCACTTACCAAATTGTGGACGACCCTACATAGAGTATTAGTATACATTGCTTCTGAGCGCCAAAATTAAAGGGCGCACCGCTCTCCCCATCATTTGCATGATATCTAGGTCAGATATTTCTACATTTGCACCGTTCTGGTACACTTGCACTCCACGAATCACAACGGTGTGCGCAGCTAATGTTGACATTAGTGTACGAAAATAAAGAGAATCTTCAGACAGGCTAACGTAAGTTGACTCCAACAGCAAGGGTCTTGCATAGATTTGAGCATGGAAAAGGTAACTGGAACAGGACACTACTAACCGATGTTGCAACCACGACGCGAAGCTTTCCAGCAAGGTACATCTCTTCTATAGCCCGACGATCCTCCATAGCTACACCAGCATGGTGCACACCAATACCAACTGCAGCATATGCTGCATGGTCAGATCAATACCTCGTTCACCGGGGAATAGATTGCTAAGTTCTCACTGGCGAGACGTTTGTCGGAGAACTGGTGATCAATACTTAAAAAAGGTGAGTTGATTTTCGCTATGAGAGCTAGGCTATTGATCCCTACCGAACTGGATGAGTCCAAGGAACTTTTGCTTTCTTCTGTTCCGCTTCGGTGTAATCTTTCAATAGTTGGTCTGCTGTGGTAAACACGCCTACAATACTGTCGTTGTCAATAGTGGGAATCAAGTATGGTTTTGGTAATAACCTTTCCGAGTAGAAACGAAAACCATGATTGGTTTTCCAACGGAATAGGTTTGAAGCACACCGAATAGCTTGAAGTCCAAGCTCTTCGCAAACTGGAAATCATTTTGGTTCTTCCCACGGCTTACCCCAACTACCACCCGCTTCAATTGACAGGGACGATAACTCTCATCAAACTGACAGGAAATTGAGCTTTACCATTCTGTTGATCTCCATAACTTTCGCACCTTAAAGACTTTTGCAGAGCCATTGGTTCCCTGTGTTCCCCCAATCCAGGACGCAATATCGTCGATATTGGGGACTGTGGCAGACACAAGTAGGAATCGAACTGAATTGCCGCGGAATTTCATTCGGGAAACCACTACTTCCAGAGTGCTGCCTCTCGACTCATTCAATATATGAACCTCGTCAACGAGGAAAAGCTGGATCTGAGATAGAATCCCGCCGTGATCACCCCTGCAAGATGGTCAGTAAGGATACAGGTACGGGCCAAAGGCAATTTGATACCAGTTTCTCGTCAAGCTATCCCATTTCTCTCCCTATCATGACAAGTGGAGAACGTCAGGCGGGCCCTACAATGTCAGTACAATGAGCTCACAGTAGTTATACTTGTACGAGGCTTCAAATTAATGATCAAGTCATGAGCGAGAAGAACCGACATACATAATAGATGCCTGTTTCGCATCTCCCCAAGCACCCTTCCCGTTGATGTGCACAGTGTCTCCGGTAAGTTCACAACCTTTGAGGGATAAGGAAGAGGAATGCAACATTGTTCGGTTGCTCACATTGTATTCCCAGTGGGTTGAACTTGTGGCTCCAGTCGCGGTATCTCTCGGAGCAAAGAGCCTTTGCGGAGATCAGATAAACGATCCCTCCCCTTTGAAATGAGGTCTCTTACTTTCGTTGGTGCCATATAAACACATTTCATTCGCTGTCCTGACTTATCCGCTTCTCCCTGAAGTCGCATAATTGCTAACTCAAAAAGCACGGTCTTTCCACTACCCGTGGGTGCTAGCAGCGGATGAACATACAACGCAGATCAATCAACCAAGATGGAAACGTACCGCTGATAACCTAAATATTCGGTATGTGAGATGATTTTTGCAAGATAGAAATATAATGCGTACCAAGTTTTCATTCGAATTCATGACCTGTATTTTCGTTAAGGATATAACGGAAATGGGAACCGTAGAGTCTTACATCCTCATAGCAGACTGACTGAACCTTGTTGAAGACTCCAAAATTATAGAGCATGCGATAGCGGTCAGCTGAAAAGTTGGCGTAAACAGGAGCATCAAATAGGAAGTGGGATGTTCGTACGGAGGTGAGACGTAGGCCTAAGATGCTGAATCACCGGCGTTGGTGATAGGGAACGCGTCTCGGCAATTGGCAATGGTTGAGTCTCGTAGGAGTGGGCTTGCACCATAGAAAAGGGTTCTATATATGAACGCACTCGTGATTGCGTTTGAGATGGGAACGACAGGTGTGCTTGAGAAGGTCTTCCAGAAGGCAGGTTGAAACTTGGGGGATTCAAAGAAAGACCCTGATATGTGTCAGGAGATTCCTGGTATTCATCGTAGGTGTTATCATCGTAATTGTTTGCTGATGCTACGAGATATTTAATCGTAAGATCATTCGGTGCCATATGAAGATAGCTACCAGAAGGGGCAGATTTTTGAGTAGAAGGGTGTAATGATCTATGTGGATCAAAACCGCCACCTCTTCGACGGGTAAACTGTGAATGTTGGGGACGTGATCGCGGGTAAGAATCTTGATAATAATTATTGTCGTCGAATTCTTCGATATCATCTTGGACAGCATATATTTGCCTATTGAGGGCACTTGGCTGATACCTATCTTCCGGTGATGGAGAGGAGTACGGCCCTTGAATGACATTTTTTAATGAAAGGAGATACTAATGCGCATATACTCACTGATGTCGTCTATATAATGCCCGTCATCATGATTGAAAGTACCTTGGTAAGAGCGTACATATCTAGGGTCAATATATGTATCGTCGCAGTAATCATCCTCTTGTCCTTCTTGATACATGATGGAGGGAAGAAACAAGAAGTTGGGTACAGCGCCGCGTCGCGTGCCATTGGAATCCAATCACGTGACAATAGTCCAGCGTGACCGTGACTCGAAATCATTCACGCGTTGGGTCATCGGCACATTTGCACTTAGTCTGCAACCTTCACCATCCAAAGACGCGCCGAGATGGCCACCCAACAGCTTACAGACGAAGAAGCCAAAGTGAGAGAGCAGAAAAGACTCGAAGAGATTCTAGACAAGTCCGTCCACACCTTGACGCGTCAATTCTTCTTCCCTTTCTAATGCCACCCCATTCAGGATCCATTACTCGGATAAATATGCAGATGATGAGTTTGAATACCGACATGTAATCCTGCCTAAAGCACTTTTTCGGATGATTCCTCCACAATATTTCCTCAACCCTGAGGATCGGCATGGGCCTCTTAGATTGCTTGCAGAGGAGGAATGGAGATCGATAGGTATTCAACAGAGTTTGGGTTGGGAGCATTACGAAGTTCATGGTGTGCTGAATATAATCCTTGGTACTGTACATTCTGTGAATGACCAATTCCCTCCATTAGCACCTGAACCCCATGTCTTGCTCTTTCGTCGAGCAAAAAACTATCAGCCACCAAAGCAGCCACAGGCGAGGGCAGCTAAGGAGACAACGGCCAGGAGGAAGTGATTAGATCCTCGCTTTTGACTCTTTCCACATCACACTTCGGCAATCTTCCCTTCCTTCCGCGTTCTACTTATACAACACGTTCTGTCGGGGAACCAGCACTCGTCCTTGTTTTCGTGTTATCAGCACTGTTGTTTGTCTTATTATCATCGCACTGCCTCTGTACTTTTTACGGACCCGATCCTCTTCTATTCTTTCCCACCTCTTTCACGTATCATAATTATTATCTGTTATCTGATGAACCAAGTCCATTTTATGTTACAACGACCGACAGCAAAACAAAACTGTAAGAATATCACCTCAGGATAAGTTATATAGTTCTTTATTATATATCTAAAACCTCGACATGGGTAAGTCTCCCCATTGAACCGAGGGCCCAACGTTAGGAGCGATAGGAAGGGACGAGCGGAATTCCGAGAGGCTGGAAATGTAGTTCACCTCAGGACGAGGAGGGACCTCTACCTCGCCCGGGATAGGATACTTTTGAACGAGAGGCGGAATTGCTCTGAGGAGCTCGTCTCGTTCAACTCTGTCGGCAAGGACCTTAGCCCAATATTGGCCAAATGCCGCCAATGTGGTTTTGTCGTCTCTAGGCGCCTCTTTGTACGTGGCTTCTTCCAGATCTGGCAGTTTCTCCCGGAGCAATACTTCAAATGCTTCTGCAGCTGCAACACTGATATGTTTCGGTCTGGGCTTCTGCGATAACATATGCACGGAGAGTTTCGACCGCGTTTTGGAAGACGGGTGGACGTTTGACATGAACAAGGCGTAAACATCATCTTTTGAGACGTCCTTGAGCATATCAGCGTCGCGTTCATCTGTGATCAATTTATTAGCGTGAAGCGCTAGTTGTAGGACACACAAAACATATACTTCTCAAGAAATCCAGGTGGCCAGAGTCAATTTGCGTGCTGAAGAGACCAGTTTCCTCCTTCAGGTTTTTGACATTCTCTCTCCATTTCTTTTCCAGTCCGTTTTTCTGCTCCTCAAATTCTTCGAAAGACATCTCTTCCAGTCGGCCTCTCATAAAGTCCAAAAACGCGTCGACACGCCCCTCGCAGTACTCGGCGGTTTTCTCGCTTTGCACGACTACCCTCAAACCGTGTTGTGCAGCACCGGGGAGCGACATGCCAGAGCAGAAAACGATATAGCCAAGTTGCTCCTGCGTCCGCAAGACATTGAAAGCAGGCTCCTTCAATATCTGGGTGAGGACAGCAGCATCAACTCGTAGTCGTTGGTCATCACTGCTTCCATACTTGACAAAGTATGTCAGCCCGAAGTTAGCTTGGTTGGGGTTGAGGATCTTGGAGACGTATGTGTAATTGCAGCCCTCGGGGAGGATTAAGGAGTGCTCGACCAGTTCTGCAGGTTCCTTGGCAGGAGATAGATTCTTCTCCGCTTCTTCAGCCAATTTGATTGCTTCCTTTGATATGCAACACAAGATGAACAAAGTTTGAGAAAGAGGATACATTGAACTTACCTCCTTGTACATATTGCCGGTAATAAGAATCCGCATGTGTACCTCAGATAATAACTTTTGGATGTATTCTTGTACGTCCTCCACAGTGATCACTAGTAACCAGAGCAATGTGACAACAGTCCAGACAACTAATAATGCAATAACTCACAAGGAAGTTCCTTCAATCTCTCTTCTACCGTCCAACCTTCTCGTGACATCAAATGCCGGTTGTAATAGTCAGAAAGCTGATAGGACTGGAGGAGGAAGAAATTTTCCAGAGATCGTTTAACCTGAAAAGACGGCTCAATTCTCGATATCGCGGAATGTTGTCATTTTTGGTATACCTCTTCCTTCACAACGGCCAATCGTTCGGGAGTCACAATCAGCCCCTTTCCTTTCTCTAGGACGTGTTGAACGAGGACAGGAAGTTTGTCGTTGTAACCGTTCATGGTGATAAATAGACCAGTGGAATGGTGTGTGAACTGGTATGAAAGTCCAGCAAGGGAAGCGTCGTACGAATATTCCGTCAGGGAGTCGGTCACCAGTTCAGCGTACAGCCTGGCCAGAAGGGTAAGATAACAGATCACAAAGAGAGGAATGATCACAACTACCTGTTGAGCACTGCAGCACGTGGGGAATCATTGGCATATGGACTGTATATAGTGAGACAAATTGGCAACCATCGAAGTGAGGAGCAACAAACCTCCGCAGATCGATGATGACATAGGCTTTAGGCACCCAGAAACGGTCGTCCTTCTTATGCCACAACGACGACAACGATGTTTCCCGAATTAGATGGGGTCTCTTCAACGGCTGCAGAGCTTCGTGAGGAACTACGACGGGGCCAAACCCACCGAAAGACGTACCTCCACACACTCCTTCTTAGCCACATCCAAGTTTTTCGGGAGGAACTCGTTTGGACCTGGTAAGCGCATCTCTTTCACATCATTACTACCACCGGCCTTCTTTACGAAGGCATCGTCGAATCGGTCAACCTTGTATTTTGTGCCATACCAAGGCTCCTCTTTCCAGATGCTATCGTCCTGGAGGCCAAGGGATTTGAACGCCTCTGGTTTGGCCATCAAAACGACTCGCCCGTTCTGAATCCTGAAGGCCTCCAAATATTCCCGAACTTTCTTCTCTCCCTCGTCATCTTTCCATTCCCATGTCAATGCAGGGCCTGAAATTAAGAGTTCCCTAGGGTATGGCCGGGTCATGCGAGCAGACATAGCAGAAGCATAGTCATCTGGGCGGCCTTTTTCCTTGAAACGGAACGTGATGGCATCCAGGATAACCTGTTCTTCTTGGTGGTATTTACTGAACTGCGAGTCCCGGAGGAGGGACAGATACTTCAGAGAGGACATGATCACTTCCTGGTGATTTTCTGCCGAGAGTTATTAGAAAGCAAGCTAACAGTAGACACCAACCCACTTACTGAAGCCATCCTCAGTGAGGTAGACTGTCATTTTGAACATGTCAAATCCCCGTGCAAGACTTTGGGGTCCACAACTAAGTTCAGTGATCCACCCTTTGTTCTTGAGATAGGAGTGTAGCGATCCAGGACCTTCGTGCCCCACCAGATGTGAGATAAAATTACCTGGCTTCAGATGCCAGTAAGGAGCCTGCCATTCAAGGGGGAAGGAGATCTCCAATGCATAGAATGACATGATCGTCTGAACAGAAACAAGGGTCTAAATGAAGTATGAATGAAACAACATTGAGGAAAGTTTGCACAACACAACTTACGCCTTTTTGTTCAGGGCCAAATGGATGGTCGTTCCACATCGGAAGAGGATCAAGGCCACGGTTGGGGATCGGGGAGAACATAGTAGATGCAAGTTCAGCCAATTCATCCAGAGACTCTGAAACAGGTGTCAATACTAGAGATACGCAAATCGAGGCCCACACATACCTTTTCCAACTACACACAAATGCATCCGGCTAGCACAATACTGGTGTGTCCACCATTCTACAAGCCTCCGACGGGTTTCTCTACCAATAGCACCGCCATCTGCCTCAAGCTCACTGTTAGTCGAGGACACTGAAGGCGCAGGGGATGGTATCCGTGACGAGATCGGAGAAGGGGCTGCCAGATTTCCGTTACCATTGGCAGTAGGAGCGCCGATATCATTCTCGACCAGTTTTCCCTGCGCCTTCAAGTCCTTCGCAGCCTTGCTTAAGCTATCCCTGTTGCCACTACCAAACTTGCTCCAAACGTGACCGGGTTTGCTTAGATGTTTGTTGAGCTGGAAGATCCTCCACATGTCATTTTGGTGGTTCTTCTGGTGCTCAGAGTTAACTGCATTGAGCTCCCTAGATGTGCATGACGGGGCGAAGAGGGGAGAGTGAAAGAACCCTGCGAAACGAGCGAGAGCACCAGGGAGRGCATTCGTGGCGACACTAAAGTAGTAATTCGTATTCGAGATTGACGTGTACGCGTTGGAAGCACCATTGTTCTTCGCGAGGAACTACGGACGTTCGTTACAATTAGATGAGTGTCATCGCGAGATGACGCATACGTACCTCTGAGTATTCGTTCTCCTTGGGAAACTGCTCGGTTCCCTGTTCTTCGTGGTTAGACTTTCCTCGAAAGCAATGAGCCAAAACAATTTACCATAAACAGTAGATGCTCGCAGAAATGCGCCAACCCAGGCATATCATCCTAATCCCCCCTCATCATTAGGACCCACAATGGACTCAGAAGCGGAAGTACTCACAGGATCACTCAAATGACCAACAGCGACGTCGAGACTGGCGGCTGCCTTGTCTGCCTTTGCATCATAGACTAGCATTGCTTCAAGTCCATTGTCAAGTTTGATAAGTCTGTAGTCTCTGTCATCCTGAGGGGACTTTTGAATAGCTTTCGTGAAGGAGCTATAGGGAGGGACGTCCGGTGATGTGGGGAACACGCGCCTCCAGGGCGATTCCTGGTTGAGAATGGTCATGGTTCTGATGCGCCCACGTTGGAAGATGGTGGGAGAAGGAGAAAGTCTGGAGAAGCGATAAAGGAGTGGCATCCAGAAAAGTCCCACAATAGAAAGAAAACCCAGTCACGTCAACTATGGTCTTACTCTTGTCAGCTGGCATGATTTGATTGAGGACCCCGCCAATCACTATAGGTTCCTATACAATTTGCTACCTTCGAGGTATCACTCCAAACACTAACCGTAGTACACAAGAACCGCATCAGTCCAATAGATCTGAAGCTTCGTATTGATAGAACGTCAACAAGCTGGAAATCCTGCTGATCTTCGTGTCAAACCACCCTCAAAAATTGGCAATGTATATTATACGAATAGTGTCTACAGCTACAAACATGAAATGAACCCCTCACTCCCTCTCCGAAGCCTTTTCAAGCTGCTGACGTTTCCGAGAACCGCCACTGGAATCAAGCATTAGTCTAAGCATTCGAATGCAGTCCGAGTAAGACTTACGCTCCAGTGTCTAATCCTCTCTTCTTTCCGGTCTTAGCCTCATCCAAGAATTGATTGACACCGAAAACATCTCCGGTATCCTTCTCGAATTGCACAGGCCCTTCCCGTATCTCCTGGTCGCTGG
The DNA here is from genome assembly GCA_004354395.1 of Chondrostereum purpureum. NCBI lineage: Eukaryota > Fungi > Basidiomycota > Agaricomycetes > Agaricales > Cyphellaceae > Chondrostereum > Chondrostereum purpureum. The sequence continues at coordinate 21,543 of LBLO01000265.1, read as the reverse complement.
CACCCTCGAATCCATGCTGAACTTGACCCAAACCAAACCTATCGTTATCCAAAGCTTTGCCGATACCTTCGTCGGTTCCACCACCAAAGCTCTCCTCATTCCCTTCAGCNATATTACCTCGTGCCTTATATATGGCTGCTGCTGCTGTCGAACCATGGAATAGTGGCCGGTCATACAAGTTGTACGAATCTTCATCCGCGAAATTTCCGGAGAGGCTCTCTTGGTTGAATAACCTCGAATCCAACATCGACTCCTTCGATAACGTAGGTTTTGCCAGGCCGAGCGCCACCTTCTCGGAGATGTCTCGGTTTTGCTGTCGCGCTAGTTGCTTCGCTCGTTGCTCCTGTCCCATGTTGCTCATCCGCATCTCCCTTTCTCTTTCTCGTCTCTTTTCTTGACGCATCTGGTCACGAATCTTCCGTGCCTCCTCATCCTCCGCGCTATCGTCCGATTCGTGACCAGAGCCAGCGTCGGACTCACTGTCTGAGCCGTATTCGGCAAGCGTATTTTTCATGACAGCTGCACTCGATGCACTGGGCCGTGAAGGGGCTACACCCCCACGTTCCTCACGAGCGCGTTGAGCAAGCATACGGAGATTCTCTTCCTTGGCTTCTTTCTCTTTTTGTGCTAGCTTCTGTTGCATGAGGGATCGTTGCCGAACCTCCTCACGAGCATGTCGGTCAGCGACAAAGAGTGCTTCTGAGAATTTGGCAAAGTTATCGTTGATGTGAATCTAGTCAATAATAGATGAGATATAGGAACCAATGATAGAGTAGGAACTCACATCTTGCAGCCCTCGACCGTCCGCAGCTAACCGCTTGTCTAGAGGGATAGTGAAACCTTTGTTATTCTTCCAATTCGAGATRCAAGGAGGTATCATCCACTCCTTTTGCTCTGCTGCTGTTGCCTTCCGTGGTGGACTCCGCAAGACGGGCGGTGGGGGACTAGGTGGCCCACGAGGGATCTTCTTATGCTTGAACCTCGGTGGCTCTAATGGATCCTCTACCACCTCCGACATCTTRATGATCCTCTGCTTCAAACCTTGCGAGTTCCCTTGCTGGCCGGGTGTATACCGGATGAAGCTTGTCTTTCCTTGACTATCCGGTACATGCTTTGGCTGTGCGGCCTTGATTTTACCGCTGACGAGTTTCTCAAGTGCCAGCCGCGTCCGCTCTGTGGTCTCCTGTATCTCCTCTTCCGACGGCCGCTCCAGATTTCGGTCTTCGTCAGTGAGGTCTTTTCGGTGGGCTAGGGGTACGAGGTCTTTGAATTGGGATTGTATGATCTTGTCTTTGCGCTGTCCTTGATGAGCAATGGCATCATAGCGGACGTTTCCTTCGCTATCAACTTGCAAAGCGAGGGTGTTTCCTGAGGATGCCTTAGATTCAAGAGCCCGGTGTTTAGTTGAACGCTAATTTAGAGTGATTCGGGGCGCACCTTTTTCTTGCCCATCTCCAACGGATATTGTGCGACATGACATTCAGGGTATGCTCCACCGTCACCTACATAGAACATACCGATTAGCATTGAGCTTAGAATAATTCTCTAAACTGACCATAGTCCTCCGGCCTTGTTGGTTTCCACCCTATTCGTTGCCCATACGGAGGGATTGTTGAACGTGCAATGAGTTGCTGCTGGGGTTTGCTGGGACCAACATATTCCTCTTCATCATCTGAGACCGATGTAGAATAGACGGGTTTTGGTAAAATACTAGTGTATTCAGTATGAGTTTTGACATAAACACCGAGGGTACAGATAAACCCACGCAGCAAGAGCTGTAGCCATGGTTGGAGAGAGATGAGGGTACGGAGTAAAGGGGACTGATTTGTCATCGCGGATCGCCCTCTTGTTTAGTCCTCCACGCGCAGACAAACAGCTTCGTGAAATTTCTTTCCCCGGGTCGCCTTTCCGAAGCCTGCACTCACGTACCGCGATGGCGGACGCGACACCCCCACCCCCACCTAAGTCTGGAATACGTGCGGCATTGGAGTATACTGGAATTCCCGCATCATGGCTTTCGAAGCGTCCCAAAATGCCCTCGAGAAACACTCTCATATTTCTTAGTGTAACCTCCAGTATAGCAGGATACTACATCTACGACCGGAGAGAAAGCAAACGGATAAAGGCTGAGTACATCGAAAAGGTCAAACACCTTTCGGAAGAGCCCTCACCAGACTACTTTGCTATGCCGCGGAAAGTCTCTGTATTAGGTTGCCGCTGGCCCGGAGATGAGGATGTTGAGCAGGGTGTGAAGTACTTCAAGAAGTACGTTAAGGTTCGAGGTTCCATTGCCTCTATTCATTGCCCTTTTTGCTAACTACGAAATCCATATTGTAGCCAATACTTGTAGCTGCTGCCGTTGACTATGACATTATCAATGGCAAGCGTCACGGTGACTTGGCTGACCATGTCGCAGAAGAGATTAAGCGACGGCGCAGGGTGGACGCTGGTTTAGAGGCTCCCCTGCACTACGATGGCCTCCCTCCGAATCATCCCCTCAACTCTCCTGAGATTGCACGACAGAGAGGGCTCGAGGGTGGTATTGTCGTTCTTGGACGACCGGCATGGAAAGAGTTCATGTGTGGTTTGAAGCGCGGCTGGACAGAGTCACTTCAAAAAGTGGACACAGAGGAATTACTCTCCCACGAGCTCAGTAATGACGGTAYCTTCGACGAGGAATATTTAGACCCTGCGGCAGAACTGGAGCGGGAAGTCGCTACCCCAGGGACTGCTATCACTCCCCTACCCACCCCTTCCGTGCTTGCTGCTCTCAGAAATCCACCAAAAGAGGCGAAACTGAAGTCACGCATCCCGCCAGAGCTTGACCAGCCTCCTACCAATCTTCCTGCCCTACCACCAATCCTCTTCGTTTCGTTCATTGACTACATCGGGTTCAAACAAATACCCATCATGCTGTGGGACTGGTTTAACCAGAGGCAGAAGGTCCGTTCGGGTGCAGAGGCAGCGTACAAGCTGGTAATGAACCAGACACGTCCCATTGACCCACCAAAACCTGCAACTTTGGACGGCCAAGGTGGCGACTTGGACTTCGATCTTTGGGTGGAAGAGTACTACCGCAAGTACCTTGAAGATATGCCGGAGGAGATCGAGAAAGAGCGGAAAGGATATTACGAAAAGCTTTCCGAGCGGTTGAAGACCGCAGGGGAGCTTTCACGTGGAGAGCGAGAGCCTACAAAACAAGAGGTTGAAAAGCCTCCGAAGACCGAGGTCGAGTTGAGGGAGGAGCGGATGAAGAAGGAGAAACGGTGGAGGTCAGACGCTGTCGGCTGGGAGGTGGTGAAGAGAGGCAAGTTAGTAGAGTGGGACGAGAGATTCCGGGATATGCATGTCTTCATTGACCCTTGATTCTAATGATACATCCCGTCGACGCCACATTTTATTACTACAGTCATGCTAATATACAATACCTCTTTCAAGGGCCAGACTATGAAGTATGTCCAGTGCCGATGATAGCAGTGATCAATTGCTCGAACCNTTCAGTACGAATTGGCATCTCAGGGGTGTGAAACGGGTTCTTCATCACGGATTCTGCGTAAGCTTCATACACTTTCTGCATGATAGAGTCGGTGTTCGAGGCTGGTTCTGCGATGGAGGTGAGAAGGACGAATTTAGTTCCTACAGAATGATGAGATGAGGATATTTGACGATTGATAAGTTCTGCCTACCGGTCGGTGTGAGGGAGATAACAATTTTGAACGTCTCTGCCTCGATCACTTGAGCTCCTGAACTCGATCCCATTGGAGAGAGCCGACTGGTGATAGCGTGTATTCCGTGAAGGGTTCCAGCAAGAACAAGATATTCATTGGACGTCAATTGAGCCAGCCCATCTATTTATCTTCAGTATCCACACGTCCTTGGATGAACTAGATTTCCACACCAGCAAAATTGCGTTGATAGACCAGTCCCCCAGCTTTGTTGATGACCTTTTATCGAAATGTAAAGCTCCGTGCTAGTAAACATTGGAGTTGGAAGCCACATACCAGAGGCCATAGATAGCCATGGTGAAGTTCAGCAGCAGGTTGCAACGGGGTAACGAACACTGCGCGGGGCCATAACCCATTACTTGGCTTTGTCCCACCACGTCAATGTTTCGTTTCTGGACCCACTATGCCTCGTTAATACTCTATCTTTCCCTGCCGTGGCCTTCAATACAAAAATCGCTGCTGGGACAACGCACCTTGAAGGAACTCTCTGCTGGCAGGATAAACACCTTGATCGCTTCCCCAGACCCTATACGCAGTGTGGATCTCTCTGACCGGAATTCACATCTAAGCAAAATTTTGATTCCTCGAGCACGTACGGGTTTACTTGCTTATCCTATTATGACTATTCTCTGATATCCATGCGTTTCTAGCCGATACAGACAACAATACATTTGTCCGTAACTACATCATAGAAACCCTACAAAAGTTGAACTGGGAAGTGGAAGAAGACTCATTCGAAGACCACACTCCCGCCGGGCGCAAGAAGTTTACAAATGTTATTGCAACGAAGGACCCCAAGGCTTCGAGACGCGTTGTATTGTCTGCCCATTTCGACAGTAAATACGCCAAGGACTATCCAGACAACCAGGTGGGTAACACGCATTCGGGGCCCGAGATTGACTGCTGACACTTTGCTTAGTTTGTCGGTGCGACAGACTCGGCAGCCCCSTGTGCTATGATGCTCGATGTTGCGGAGGCTTTGAACAAATTGTTGGAGGAGAGACAAGAAAGGCTCGAAAATGGGGAAGAGGAAGACGAGGATGTGGCGGATACCACCCTGCAATTAGTCTTCTTCGACGGAGAGGAAGCTTTCCAGAGCTGGACAGACACTGATTCCATCTACGGAGCACGGTAGGCACAATGTTCAGTTTCTTTTTCCATTTCGTTCAACGGTTCTCAGGCATTTAGCGGACAAGTGGTCTACTACTTATATCCCACCTAGAGCGAAGCGACGGCTGATGGGACCAGCAGTGACAGAGATATCGACCGTCGAGCATCTCATCCTTCTTGACTTGCTTGGGGCCCGACCCACTCATCCGTTCATACTTCACTGAGACGGCATGGTTATTCGATGCTATAGCCTCTACGGAAAAACGACTAGGCGACAGTGGTGCCCTATCTTATGATTCCACATTTAAGCCCGGGGAATGGAAGAGCTACTTCCGCACCCGCTCCCCTACAGATGTCAATTTAGCCTACATGGGCGACGATCATGTACCATTCTTGAGGAAGGGCGTAAGCGTGTTACATCTGATTGCAGACCCATTTCCCAAAGTCTGGCACAAATTGAGCGATGATGCAAGTGCCTTGGATCTTCCAACCATGCGCAGATGGAACATTGTTCTTCGTGTCTTTCTAGCAGAATATCTGAACTTGCAACCGGAGGAGGCGGGAAGAGAAAAACTTGGAAGAGTCGATGACGAACTGGTGCGTTTTCTGTGATCCCCTCTGCCGCTCGGTCGTAAATTATTGCTCAACAAAAGCTACCCCTATAGGGGTCACTGTAATATAGTGAGCAACGAGTTACTTTGCTTTGTAATTTATTCCTGGAACCCAGATGCATTTGTACGATAAAGCAGCGATGAGAAATCACAACAGAAAGTAAGTGGAGTCCGAACCGGAATGGAAAGCAAATAAGTGGAAAGCATTGCAGGGGTATCTATCAACGACGTGTGCGAATGCGTTTTCCGAGTCGAGAAGCAGAAGTATTTTCTAGCAGTCTCTTATAATCCTTGATCAACGCTGAGGCGTCGGTGGTAGCCTGAAAAGCACTGATGTAAGCGCATATATGCAACAAATATCAGTAATGGCAGACCTTCTTATCCTCTTGACTCTCTTCCAGTTGTTTGTATAGACGAGCACAATATACTGATAGTTCCTCATCACGGGCAGTTTCATCGTTTTCTCGGACTGAGCGGGCATCTCAGAAATCGTGTATTCAGAATGAACTAGAGAAATTTCACGTACGCATGTTGGCCAGTTCCTCAAGCTGGTCGTGCCGATTCTGGAAGAAAGTCTCTTCACTGGAGCTGATGCTATCCTCAACTAGAGTTCGGACACATTTCTGCACAAAATTTGGTTAGAAAACAAGATAATATAGTACTTGTTGAACTACCGCACATCTTGAGTGCCCCAGAGGGGAACAAATGCTTTGATGCACTGGTCATAAGTCATGTCTTCCTTTTTCAGTTCCCGCACCCTATCCTTAACAGATTCTCTACAATCAGGTCAATAATGAACCTCAGAAAAATATCAGGAATTGCACATATGAGTTATCCCATCTTTACTCGTCTCCTTCGCAGTTCTGCGAGCGTGGGCATAGAGCACTTGTTTCTGTTTTTCGAACTCAACATGAGTAGACGAAAACTTCTTCGCCTTATGCTCTAATACTAGTTTGAGGGAAACGTATAGATAAAGGTATTATCACCCGCTCACTTTGTAGCGTTTGAAGGAAGTTAGCTAGACTGGATGTAAAANYCGAGATCAGATTCGATGCATAGACGTGGATAGATAGCATTTTTTATTACCTCTGGCTTTGATCTCCAGCGGAATCTTCATCAGATTCTTCGTCTTCCGAGACTGCTCGATGACCACCACGACTGTGATTTTCTGTATCACTTTCTGAGTTCTCATTGATGAATGAAGCTGGCGCAGATGCACGCGCGGGACGAGAGCCAGCGCGAGGCTTGGTCGGTTTCTTGGCTAAAGATACACTGTTTTGAGACGCGTCACAAGAATTTCGACAATGCTTACGCGTGGTTGGGGATTTGGCCATGATGGAAGATATGGACGCGTTGTTGGTGCATGTTTGTAGCAATTTCAAATTGGATGAGGTGGTGACTACCTAATTGGGATTCACTGCACCTGGCGTCATACCAAGTTGCCCCTGCGGAAGACTTGGAGTGCCATGGATTGGTGAGTTTTCGACATCATTTATGTGTTTTATACTCTAATACCACTGTAAACACAGCCTGGAGCTGAATATACACCAGCGAATTCTCTCGGATATTGCCTCGAACCTCGGGCCTACGAAGGAAGACGTTGACTATGCTAAGGACTTGATCTCGTCGAAAGTCTTGACCCGGACAGAGAGTAGCGAAGAGGAGGGTTTGGATAAAAGTGTTCCGAACGGAAGTGCTCATCCAGTGCATGAGCAGGCTAGAGTTTTTATGGTACGTGTAACCCGGGCTTAAACCCATAACATGCGTCTGATTTGCTGTCAGCCCGCTTCGAGGGTTCACTGCAACATCGCGTTCGGCGAGCTGGTCGTGAACTTCCCCGATGCTCATATATCGTCGTCTATTGATACTCTCATGCCTGTTCTGATTGACGTCCTAAGGGATGTCCCATACATCGAGTTCGATCGTTGCCTGTCCTGGGAGGGTATGTATCTGACTACATTTGTAGAAGACCTTGATTGATGACATTGAATAGATTGGGCACTCCCTGATCAACTAGTCTACTCTACTGTGTCTGCTTTACTTCGTTTGTCGAGCGTCTATCCCCAATATGGTCAGTCTGCAACAGAGGCCATAGGTGACTTCATTACCGACATTGGCACCAACATCAAAATCGGAACTCGTACGAGATATGCCGATTACTGTGCTTCGCCCTCTAATGCTTTTCACAGCCCTGTCCGTTCTGACTCAATTTGCACCGGCCTTGCATGGTCTTTACCGCGCCATAAGCTCCACCTCTTTTGCATGGACTGGCCAACAGTGGACTTCCATAACCAGTCATCTCCTTGCAATATGCGCTCCCGAAATTGTTGACAGGTTGAACAATGTTCTAGTTGAAATCCTCCAACTGGAAGACGCAGATGCTACCGAAACTCAGGAGGTCGTCCAAGCATTTTTGTCCCGGTATGTCAGTATCGGACGGCCCCTCAGCGGGTACTTTGTAGTTTGCTGCCAGATAGAGACAATGTGGACGGTCTTGGCTCAGACACTCACGCCCTCCAATTTGCACAAATCAACCCCAGGATCTGTATACGAGGCAGCAGCAGCGAATAAAGCGTGGAAAGCGCTGATGAGTAGTGATGCACTAGACCTGGAGGAGGTCGATGACCGAATGATCACTACTTTGAAGAAAACGGTCGTTTATTCCATGCAATGCTTCACGGATCTCTTGGTGCAAATTGAAGACATGGACTCAGAGCCCTCTATCGATACCTACGCTTGGGAGACAATGTCAGAAAGCTTGGTGAGCTGTGACGCACCTGTTAGCCTACTAGTTCTCTTATGGTCGGCCATAGAAATTAGCTTCGATGTGCTGTGTAGCCATGAAAGAATTGGACGATAAACTTTATGCAAGGTTGCTGCTGTTGTTGAGCGAGGAGTCTCCTGTAACGGACCACATGGTACAAGAAGCCACTTTGAAGGCCACTACTATTCTTGTGAGATCGTATGTCTCCTGGAAGTTCCCAAAGTTTCTAGATGTCTTACTATACCTTTTAGCTTCCCTGAAATTGCCTCGCCGATGATCACCCAATTGCGACATTTTGTGACCTCACCGTTACCCATCTTCGAGTATGAATTTTCACCTGAAAGCCGTGCACCTCCTCCTCTTGAAGCTGCAGCGAAGTGTCTCGCGCTCTGTATCAAGGTAGACATTTCTTCGAATATTGTTTGGCTAACAAAACTGACATGGAGCGGCACAGATTGCTCCCGGAGACAACCTCATGATGTCTAACATGTACTCATTGCTCAACTACATCGCTGCCATCAATAAGGAGGTACATGATGCTAAGCCCCAATATGTTAGTGGTCATGGCATGAACGGATCGAGTGTCGAAGCATCAATAGACCCTGCTACATACAATCCTGGAGAGGTCCCATTCGCTGCCGTTCCTCTCGCACGACTTTCCGATGATGAGAAAAGGCTAGTTGGCATCAGTACCATNGCAGTAGTGACGAAGCTTGCTTTAGAGTTCAACAACGATGAGGTGGCGAGCTAATTTGCTCCTGTTTTCCCCAACGCTGACCATACCCACAGGTTACACGTCTTACAGTATCAATGCTGCTGCAACGAATGAGATCTGCTGAGGTTACGTTAGAAGCAGCAATTGCATACAATCTCGTCGATTTGGCACTCCATGCCCCCGCCTCATCATTCCCAGACATCATACGAATGTTTTCCTTAATTAGTCGTTCGCAAACTCCTGATGACCCTTCCTGGTCGCGGAACCTGATTACTTCTGTACAAACACGACTGGCACAGGAACTTCACCGGAGGCCGGAGTTCTACCAGGATTATCTCATTGAACTGTTCACACTTTTTGCAGACAAGGGTGTCGCTATCCAAAATGCTCAACTCAAGCATCCTGGGAGCTCGGTCGGTTCCTCACATATGTTCTCTCTCTTGCAACAATTCACCATCAATACAGGTTGACCAAATGGTAGAACAATTGGCATCTCTGCTCCTTCCTTTGGAAGCCCTTCTGTCTCACTCAGACTTCAATCCGCATACCGACACGGATCCAAGCGTTGTTTCGCACTTTAGAAACACTTGGTTCCTATGTGTACTCTTCCATCTCACTTCAGATGGTCCCGACGCTCCTCCACTCGGAGATTGGCTGAGACCAACACTAGAACGAATCGCTGCCAAGACGCCTTCAATCGTCGTTGAGGAGAGTCACGACTCGGTTGCCAGTGATGTTGAGTACAATTCTGTAGTGCGCCAAGACTACGCGCATACGGTACGTACTACTAGGAGCCCTTCTTCAGGGCCACCCCAGTCTTACAGGTATCCGTTCATAGGTGATTCACAAACATCGGGCCGCCCTGACAAAGTACTTTGCGTCGACAGCTCGTGAGATCACGAAGATGTCGGTCGGCCAAGTCATCTTCTTACTTGCAATGCATGATGTAGAGCGAATGCGCTCGTCAATTGGCTTGACATCGTCATTAGCTTCTTACTTTGTCAATGATACCCTCAATCAACAACCTGATTTGATGTCCTGTATGAGATTTGTAGCAGAGAAAGTCTGTACTTTTCGATTTTATCCCTTGATGACGACTGAGCTCTGTACAAGGTTATCCGTGGCTGTATTATCGACTTGAACGTTCAAGCATCGAGACAGGCATTGCCTGAATGTCTCTCGTCCGAGCTTCGGGGTCTTCTGGTCAATAGTACTCATCGTGTGGCGAACGCTCGGGAAACTGCGTTCAAGTTCTTGAACCGACTCATTACTGCATTCCCTGCTCTTATGTGTGATCCGCCCCTTGTGTTCGCTATCCTGGAGGTTCTCACACTCTTGAGGAAAGGTTGTGAAAATCAGTTTACGGACGAGGTCCGTGCAGTTTTCAGAAAAGTCGTACAAAGCTGACAATTTCTATAGTATAATCCTGTATACGAATTCCATTCCGAACGGACTGGGATAACTCTACAGTTGACTGATAATTATGAAACTCGGATGGAGATCTTAGCTCAACTTCAGCGTGGAGCCACGAAATGGTTCGAACTTGCCCTGGCTAGAGCACCCGTCGAACTACAGTCTACATTACAGGTTCGCACTTGCCAACCATTTGTAATATATCACTCCTTACCCTTCCATAGAAATATTTGTCTGTGGCGCAGTCAACGTCGTCTGTGGAAGGTTCTGAGCTTGGAGCTTCTATCGCTGAGAATTTTGCGAAAGCAGTTGGTCCTGTTCAAAGACACTTGAGCGAGTATTCTCTGATGCCTCCTTTACCCCAAACTGACTCCTTTATAGCCTGTTTGTCAGGTTTGTCCAAGACCAAAGTGGATAGGGCCAGAACCCTAGCGAGTCAGCTTTCTAGCAAAGGACATTATGCTGGAGAAGCAGCGGGCTTTCGATTCGGGGCCAAACACCGTAGGCTCGCGATCACCATATCTGTCTCTTATCATATACCAAAAGCTTTTTCTAGATGCTGGCAACCTCGAAAAACTACCGCCGCAAAATGCCCCCGCCACAACGATCGAAGCTCTTGGCAACAAGTTGGAGAGCTCACTCCATGAAATTCGTAGCAAGACGAGCACTTTGACCGTGCAGGATATGAAGAGATTACTATTCCGTTGTTCTGCAATGCTCATCTCCTTGGATAAGGTATGCCCGATTATGACTGGACTCTCGCATGGATAGATTTAATCAACCATCTAGTGTGATTATGGATTATTGCACTATTTAGTGGCTCTTCCATTTGAGGTTTCAACACCAGCTGCTATTGCTGCAGGTATCGAAGTGTGGACATGGCTCATTGCGGAAAAGCCTGACATAGAGGTGGGGCTTATGGCCGAGATCATATCAGCGTGGTCAGATACTATTCGGGATGAAAAGGGTATATTTTCTCCCTCACTGAAGTATGCCAACCCAGTTTTAGCCGCTCATTGTATTGACCCCTTTTTGGCCTAGTTACTCTGATCCATTCTATCATCCTATCAGTTACAGCCCTACCAACAAGGAAGAAATTGACAGGGGAATGGCGAACGCTCGAAGAATGCTCTCACCACTCAGCCTGGTCCTGCAAATGCTCTTGAGCAGGCTTCAGGCGGCGAAGTATCGTAAACCAGGTGTCATGTTCCTGATTCAACATCTGCTGCTACGGTCTGCGCGTGCGCACAAGCTGATGAGGTGGGTGACCCTTTACGTGGTAGGACTGGCCAACAGTATTAACGGTTTACAACTCAGCACGCATGCTTTGGCAAGGGAGTCTCGATTTGCGTTTCTTCTGTTTGGGTTCGAAATCCTAAAGAGTTCTCGCCTGGACGCATACTGCGAATATGGACTCCGGGAAATCTTGTACGAGGCGGCCTTCTCGTGGTTTTCTGTACGGCCCCAGTGAGTATCCTGTAATCTTCACGTACCTTCGGTTTTCTGAAGTTTTCTCAGATGGACCTACGGGGCAAATCGAGTACAGTTGGATGCAGATATGAAAGTCATGACGGAATTCTTGTCTGTTCTACAACAGGATAGCGTGACAGCCGCGTATACTTTGTCAAGTTTGCACTCAACCCAGATAGGGCAACAAACCACACGTAAGTTTCGGGTCCTCGAAACTTGGTTGCTTTGATTTATGGAAGTCATCAGTGTATACCAGCCGGCTTCGTAGCCTCAATCATCCCCTCAAACTCTTGGTCGAAAATGAGATTCTGCGATTGTCTGTGTGGAACAATCCCACTAACGATCTCAGACGCGGAGCGGATCCTGTTAACACAACAGAGAGGAGCCTGGTTGACAATGTAAGATTTCCTTTGCAAAAGCTCTATGCTTTGCTGATGTTCATGTCAGGGATCGTGGACTAACACTGTTCGTACATTGTGGCAAATCGACCCCGCCATAGCGATCCACTTTGTTGAACGATTCAAAAATCCGATAGCAAGAACCGAAGTCAGTAAACTCGTGCGCTCTGCAACGGCTGAAGTCCTTGATGTCCCTGAAGCCCTTGCTTTCCTTGTTGGGGACAGGCTGGATCCCTCTGTTCGACGAGATTTGAAGCTATTATTACTCTGGGCACCAGTTCCCCCCGTTCTCGCCAATACGTTCTTCGAAAAGAGATACCAAAACGACCCTCTTTTACTGCAATATGCGCATAGAGTTATGGAGGAACATCCTATCGATCTGACATTCTTCTTCGTTCCTCAAGTTGTGCAAGCATTACGGTGGGACGACCTCGGTTACGTTGCTAGGTTTATCTTCGAGACTGCAAAGATATCCCAACTGTTCTGCCACCAGATTATATGGAACATGAAGGCAAATTGCTATAAGGATGATTTAGCAGAGATGGAAGACCCGATGAAGCCGCAGCTGGACGAAATGACAGACATGGTGGTGAACTCTCTTTCCGGAGAGGCACGGGCATTCTATGATCGTGAATTTGGCTTCTTCAACGAAGTAACCTCGATATCCGGTAAACTCAAGCCCTACATCAAGAAGACCAAACCGGAGAAGAAGGTGGGTGGATAAGAAATATTAACGGATCCCGTCGTTGGCTGACATCTTGCGACAGGCTAAAATCGACGAGGAAATGGAAAAAATAGTCGTCGACGTTGGAGTGTACCTTCCTAGTAACCCGGATGGGAAAGTGGTGGACATTGACAAGAGGTCTGGGCGTCCTTTGCAGAGTCACGCGAAAGCTCCCTTCATGGCAACATTCAAAGTACGCAAAGAGAGGGTCACCATCAACACAGATCCAGATTCCCTTCTTGATGGTACAGACGGCGTTGGACAAGAGAGTCGAGAGGAATACGATGTTTGGCAACAGGCTATCTTCAAGGTTGGAGACGATTGCCGGCAGGATGTGCTTGCGCTGCAGATCATCGCCATGTTCAAGAACATCTTCGCCAGTGTGGGTTTGACATTGTATCTCTTCCCCTACCGGGTCACTGCCACCGGGCCTGGGGTGAGCATTATAGTCTTCGCTATTCTTTAGGTTGGTAACTAACTCCAAACCAGTGCGGTGTTATTGACGTTGTGCCAAACGCCACATCGAGAGATGAGATGGGTCGGGCCAAAGTTAACGATTTGCAAGACTTTTTCATTGCGAAATACGGCGCAAAGGATACGGTAGNCTTCCAACACGCACGGATGAACTTTATCCAGTCCATGGCTGCCTACTCCGTCGCATGTTATATCTTGCAAATCAAGGACAGACATAACGGGAACATCATGATTGACGGCGACGGTCACATCGTTCATATCGGTGCGTTGAGTTCTTTCATCTGTTCAATGTCTTCTAACTTGGCGGTCTTTGTAGATTTTGGGTTCCTGTTTGATATAGATGAGTGTTATTTCTGGTCTTTGTCGTGTGATTTGGGGGAACTGATTATGGTTCGTCTCCACGTCCTGGCGGTGTCAAGTTCGAACCATCGTCCTTCAAGCTGAACCACGAAATGGTCGTCCTCATGGGTGGTCGCAATTCGCAAGGATACAATCTCTTCCAGCATCTTACAGTCAAAGCCTTCCTCGCTATTCGACCACATGCTGAACAGCTTATTTCGACTGTCCAGCTGATGCTAGACACTGGCCTCCCGTCGTTTAAGGGCGAGGGCACGATAAAGAGGCTGAGAGACCGATTTGCCTTGGGTTTAAATGAGAGACAAGCGGCGGATTTTATGATGGCGGTGGTCAAGAATGCCCATGAGAATTACAGAAGCAAGGTGTATGATGAATTCCAGAGGGTACGTTGTGAGCATTATTTGTATCGTTGGCATTCAAGCTCACGATTTCCAGGTGCAAAACGGGATACCGTATGCTTAAAGAAGGATGAGGGGCGTTGGAATTGTATAATTTATCTTATTACGGGTTTTGATTATTTGGAAATCTACTACAACTATATTTGCTACATGAGTTGAATCTGAGCTAATAAGTTCGATGATAGTGTTCATTAGAAGACTAGAGCACTTACGAGTTACATGTCTGAAGAAATATCTCCCTCTTCTTCTTCCTCCTCTTCCTGCTCCTCCTCCTCTTCGTCCTCATCAAGATCCTCCATACTGGCATCCAGATCACCAGATTCACCTTCTTCTGGTGAGGGTGGACCCCCAGACTCAGCATCTGTGACATCCGTATCCTCAGTCTCCCCTTCGTCTTCGTCTTCATCGTCCTAGATTTCTAAATGAGTGGCAAACTTGGGCAAGACCACAGCTACACGCACGTCATTCTTCTCTTCTTGACGCGTCAAAGTCTTTCCAATGGGAATCAAGAAACTAAATCCTCTATGGCCTATATTACCTGTCTAATGAAAATTAGTATCTGATATAATGCGCGACTTCTTCCTTACCATCTCCTCGAGTTCTGCTTCCTCTTCACTCAAGTCATCCATTTCCTTTTGCAGATCCCTGAACGCGTTCATACTACCCCGGGACCTCCATGTCTTTGGTACCGGCATTGGATGTGGATGTGGAGCATTTGGAAGGAGATTAGGGAACAACGGCGCGCGAGGGATCACCGTTGGCGACGCAGACATCAGGGCACAAGAGAAGACGCATGGTGTCACAGATCTGTCACATCTGCACTATTTTCTGGCGATCACTTTCATCATAAACCTCTCGATGACCGGTAAAGAACTAAAGAAAGATAAAAAGGCGCATTCCTCAGTCGGTGCGCCATCACAACTAAAACAATCTACTCGTAAGGGAAAGAAGGCATGGAGGAAGAACGTGGACATCGAAGATGTTGAGCATGGAATGGAGTCTATAAGAGCAGAGGAGAGAACATTCGGGTTAGTCTGCATGATGTTTCTTATTATTTCTGGCTGAACTCAAGTATTTTTTGTTCTTATAGAACAGCACTTCAGAAGCAGACGGATGATCAACTCTTCCATATCGATGTTACGGGAGACGATGAAGGTATGTCAAAACTTCTTCCAGGCTTGCTTAATAAAGCTCACAAGTTTTCTTGAAGTCAGGAGACATGTTCCGAAATTTGACCTGTCCCAACTCACTTCGGTGAAAATACTGGCCCAAAGATCTGCTGTTCCTGCCGTCTTCTCACGTCCGACGAAGCGTATACATTCCGATCTTTCTCGGGAAGATAAAGACAGGTTATTGCGCCTCGCCAAACGCCCTCGAAAAGGTCCATTCAACAGTGTCATGGATCCAACAGAAATAGGTGCAGGAAGTGCTATGACTGGGGTGACAGAGGCAGTCAAGAACAGCGGCAGTTATGATCCATGGACAGAAGAACCTGAACTCGAGATTAAAGATGGGCTAGAGACGGTACAACCAAAGAAAGTGAAGGTGTGTATATGGGATCTCTCATTACTGTTTATATTTTGACCTTGATTATTTATAGCCTCCTGCTACACCTCACCCTCGGACTATCATCGAAGTCCCCGCAATCATTGAACCTCATCAAGGAACATCCTATAATCCACCAGAGGCTGCTCATCAACAGCTTTTGCAGAAGGCCCACGAGGCAGAGGAGCAAAGACTGAAGGAGGAACAAAAACTTGAGGAGCTGAAGAAACGAGTGCAACCGACCATAGAGTCTACAAGAGTCGCGCCTCTCGGCGTACCAGATATGCCCGTTCCCGAGATTGTTGCTGGCGAGGAGGAGGAAAAGGAGCCAAACGACGATCTACCTATGCCGCACAAACCTCCCGCCAGAAAAACAAAGCAACAGAGGGCGAAGGCTAAGAAACTTTTGGCCGAAGTAGCTTTCTCTCTAATGTTACTCGTTGACCTTGGCCCTGACTTATAATGCCCTTTCAGAAACGAGCATTGGCAGAGATGGCCGCCCGGAAACGGCTGCTCGCAACCATCAGTTCTGCAAAGGCTTTGCGCAAATCCGCTGACCAGTCAACAAAGCAAAGAGAAAAGGCTCGTGCCGAACGCCTCGCACTGTCACAACAGAAACTGTCTAAGGGTCTGGTTGGACAAAAACTTGGGAAGCACAAGGTTCCAGAAGCAGAGGTTGAAGTTCAGCTTGGCGAAGACCTGACCGAAAGTTTGCGAGGGTTGAAGGTGGAGGGAAACCTCTTCCGCGATCGGTTTCTCAGCTTGCAACAAAGGGCTTTAGTTGAGCCTCGTGTACCGGTCTTGTACGTGCTTTACCCTTGCTTCTCGTTTCTTCTGGAGATCTCACAACGTGCCCCAGGCCNAAAAAGAGAAGGAACCGTATCATCGAGTACGAAAAACATGCGTGGAAAAACTTCGACACTTGACGTCTTCATCGTACATAGTGCAATGGTGGATTGGGCACATTTCATAGATCTGAGCTATCAATATATATGTCGACAATTTCTGTTTCATTGGGAAAAATCACTACGGTCAACAGGCTCTGCATTGTGCCGCAGGTGCCGGTGAGGTTCAGGTTGCAACATCAGATATTGATTTACGTAATCTTCATCAACCTCGACTGGCACCACCACTAACAACCACCTTATCGTGATGGCGGTCGAGGAGAAGAAACGTATCCACTTGCAAGGGCTCACTCTCAATGTCAAATACGTGCCATACTCTTACAATGAGTGGGATCTCACAAAGCTCATAGCTACATCCCTCCATACCCCGGAATTTGACCCAAAGGTGACCGAAGAAAATGCCCGACTACTCAATTTCCTGATCAAATTTCGTGTCGACGAGAAAACCAGCGAGAGGATAGTGTATTTTACGCTTCCTACTGAAGCCGACGGGAAAAGAGTTCTCAACTGGTTCCGTGCTAACCCGCTGAAAATCCCCAAATCCAAGACCAAACTCCACTTCTTTATCAAAGGACCTGCTCTGGAACGTGAAGCATTGTCCTTGCAGCGGACTCGATTTATGGATCCAAGTGTTGACGAGGCGCACGAGATGAAGAAACAAGAGCTCAGGGATCACATCCGTGTGGAAGAAGTTCAATTCGGCGTATTTTACCACCCATCGTATGCATCAGACGCTGATCCCAAGCCCAAACCGCGAGCGTTTTCAGTGGAATGGAGTCGTGACTACGTGAAGCACAGCGCCGCCTGGCTTAATTTCGAGTACGACCACAAAGTAATTCGTATCGTGGTCAGTCTCTATATTTTTGCCATTCGAAATTAGGGCTTGTGGTAACTCTTACACCAGCTTGGGGACCGGATGACCGAAGCCGATGGACAGACTATCGGGGTCAACATTTCCAATATCGTGAAGATTGGGGTTGGTTACTATATGGGTCGACCATGTATGTATGGTTTACCGTCGAAATATCCTCGCACTGACTTCCTTCAGACGTGTGCTTTGACACTGTTACTCCTCCCACCTTCGAGGAGATCCAGTTCAACCGAACGCTTACAGGAGATTACGAACAGGATAACCTTAAGTACAAGAAGCGTATTGCTTCTCTTCCAGGCCAAGAAAAGGTTGGCAAATTTGCGCACAAGTTGCGGTTGCTGTTACATCGACCATTGTCAGCACTCGAGGAAGATGTCATTGCCAAGTTTGTCAGATTTTGCTTGACCGCCGGCATCTCGAAGAGCGTCATTATAAACTGCTCGGGGCCTCGCAATATTGAAGCATCCAGACAGAATTTCTTTTCAGACAATATTCTATTTAGGTTGCGCCGCTCGATAGCAGCATTCGAGTGGCCTGTCGCATTCCAACTTTCCCTTCTCCTGTATAACTGTCTACTATTGCCGCGTGAGATCGACTACCTCATCAGTGCAGAGATTGTACCTTTGAGCAAGAAGCACGAGGCGAACTATGTAGGAAAACTCCTACGGGAGTACTCTGTGGCTCTCACGATGCGTCCACCAGCCCAGAGCCCATCCGTATGCTTCTCCAATACATATAAAAAGTTTTTGGGAACACCAAGTTCGCCAAAGGAGAACATTATACAATGTTGTCATGTCACCTTCACTCCCACCCGCGTTATCCTGGAGGGACCATACCCTACGCAGTCCAATCGTGTTTTGCGTCAATATCCAGGCATGTCTGACAACTTCATTAGAGTTGACTTCCGTGACGATGATAAACTAAATTATCGTTGGGAGCGTGAAGTAGATGGCGTGGCCTTTTTGCAGATGCACGTCGGTGGCATCTTGGAAAACGGATTCGAGCTCGGGGGAAGGAACTTTGAGTTCCTGGCCTACTCTACTTCTGCGTTGCGGGAACATACCGTCTGGTTTATGACACCTTTCGACTATTCTCATACCCCAGGTGGTCGAAAGGTCCGGATTGATTCCCAAGTCATCAGAGATTCATTGGGAGATTTCAGTGAAACTATGAAAACCTCTGCTTACCTTGAAGATGGCCGGCAAGTCCCATTGACTCATTTCCCTTCCATCTTTGCTGCTCGCTTGGCGCAAGCCTTCACAGCTACGGACAGCTCAGTCAAAATCCGTCGTGATCAATGGGAGGAAGTTTGCGATTTGGGGAGAAAACCATATCTGTTCACTGATGGGGTTGGTACCATATCTGAAGCATTGGCAAACAGAATCTGGGATAAGCTTTGCAAAGATCGCCCCGGGCGTATGAAGAACTCTGTAAAACCTTCTGCAGTGCGTTGCCTCCTTTCGATTTGTGCGACACTGATGTATGTTACGGTATCTAGTATCAAATCCGGTTTCTTGGTTTCAAAGGTGTTGTGGCTGTCGACAAAGAGATGAACAAAACTTCTCCGAATATACATATGCGTCTTCGACCGTCGATGAAGAAGTTTGAGAATGCAACCTTGGACGAAGCACCCATCGAAATCGCGAAGGCTTTCGAACGTCCCAATTCAACTAATTTGAATAAGTAAGTCACCAATAGTAAATGGCGATCCGTACCTGATCGTCAAATCACAGAGCCCTGGTTATGATTTTAGAAGATCTTAAGGTACCACGAGATGCTTTCGAGGAGCTTCAACAGAATGCATTCGCACATGCATCCACCATTCACGATTCTCTAGAGCAGTTCCGCAAGGTCATGGAAGATCATTCATTAGGGTATTCYAGTGGATTCCGGCTTCCATTCCTTACCACTAAACTAGAGGAACTTGGTCTCGACCTGAAACACAACCACTCTAACAATGCTGTCGATACGCCCTTCCTCCGACAGCTAAGACAGGTCGCCATGGCAGACGCACTACGAGGGATCAAGCACGATGCTAGGATCTCTATACCTAATAGCTATAAATTGGTAGGCGTAGCAGATGAAGGCCCTGCTTACCGAGAAAGACCTGGATATGAGAATATTTATTTCTTACCAGACGGTTATATCTATGGTGGGGATCAATATAATTTCCAGAGACATTATTAACGTTGATATTTTTAGCGTGCATCCAAGAACCTGGTGATACTGAACCCAAGTGGTTGCAAGGGAATTGCACTATCTCCCGCAGCCCTGTTGTTCATCCAGGTGATGGTAAGTATCACTGATAGCTAGATCTTGTCAAATTGTGACTTGACATTCTATCCAGTTCAACGAGTCCATGCAATAGGAGAACCACCTAAAAACCAATTGTGTTTGTTTTCCCACCTCAAGAATGTTGTGGTCTTTCCGTCTGTTGGTATGTCAGTCCTCTGCATTCCCAATCTAGGTTCCTCTCAGAAAATGATAATCAGGTTGGCGTTCGCTTCCTTCGTGTTTGGCCGGTGGGGATTTGGATGGGTAGGTCAAATTGCAAACTCTGGGTCGCATTCATTATTCAAATTTTACTCAGTGATGAGTACGACATCATTCTAAACGAGAGCTTACTTCCCCCTATGCGCGTTGACCCGATGTCTTACCAAGCTGGGGATCCATGGGAAATCGACAGGCCCAGTGAAATTCAAGACATTTGTGCCTTTGTGGTGGAGTACATTCACTCAGATGTTTTGGTGAGTGAATGATACTAGTTGGTCAACATTACCCTGAACATGCTCTCCCTGTGTAGGGCCTTCTGTCGGACAGACTGTTGGTCATCGCTGGTATGAATGCCATTCATTTTTGCTGCACAATGGACTCATTCCTCCATATTTTCTAGACCAATCTTTGGTGAGTAAACCAGCAAGATTTATTCCGTTGTAGTGTTTGACATTCAATTTAGGATGGCGTATTCGATAGCGATTGCAGTTATCTGGCGAAGCTCTGCTCTCAGGTCAGTTGCTCAGTATCGGGCCTCCGTCACCGGATCTCATAAATGTATCTTATCCCACAGGCTGTCGACTATCCGAAGCAGGGTGTTCCGGTAGATATAGACAGCCTTCCAAGGACCCTCATTCGTAGGAAGCCCGATTGGCATGCTGCTGAAGTTGTGTTACCCCGCAAGACAGACTTTTACGAGTCATCTCGCGCACTGGGGCACCTCTTCCGAGCAATCAAGATTGACGATCCAGATGACATCAAGAGAGAACTGGAGGAACGTCAAGCCTCCCTACCGCGTCAAAAGACATTGAACGATCCAATATCAGAAGCACTTTCCATCCGTCTCCGGGCCTATCGTATCTTTGCTTCCGATACATACCCCGGCTTGTCGACATTATTCAAGAGGTATGCGGACGAATTGCGATACATTTGCATGACCCACACAATCTCCAACACCCCTGGAGTTTTGCTTCTTGAGGCAGAGATCGTTGTGGGATGTATATTGGCAAAATGTACGCAAAGGCGATGGAGGAAGGAACGCGCATGGCGAATGCGTACCCATGCAACTGAGCTGGTGGGAGATGTTCGAAAAGAATTAAATCCTGATGATCTTGAGCCTATAAGGGGACTAGAGAGAGCATGGTGTGCGTGGAACTATAGCCTTCGGTTTCAGGCACAGTTTGGGGCTAATAGCTTCGGTCTCATTGCTTTGGGAGTCTTGTTTGACTGTTTGGACAAATTAAATATGTAGTCGATATTCTGGAGGCACCTATTTTTCCCTACCACTGTTGTACTTATTATCAGTGATGTTTGTTAACTTCTTAACCCCTTGTCCCCTTGTCCGAGATAATGAGATAATGGGGGGATAATCGGTGGTTTATCCGAACAGGGAGAGTTAAAGCATGACCTCAGTTGGAGCACATGACGCAGAGTGGGGTGAATGCGCCGCCACACCAGCTTGTTTACACACTTCCAAGGTAGCATGTTATTCAGGTTTGTATANTTTTTTGGATTAGAAGTTGGGATAAATAGCTTATTCATATACTTATACAAGTGATAAAAATGTATC
>LBLO01000264.1:0-34667 GCA_004354395.1 Chondrostereum purpureum | reverse complement strand
CCAATACATAGGTGCCACGAAAAAATAGAAAGAAAATAAGTGGAAATTCGAANTATTTTTGCCTNATAGAACTTCAGAGCTTTTCGCGGGTTCTCTTGCTGGGTCAGAGAAATAATTAATTTTGTGCTCCTAAGATGGCACATCAATATAATTTGATGCCCGCTTATATGTAGGTATTTGTGGGAACTATAGGTGAGATGGCTGGAAAATCCCAATCACATGCTGCCATCTACCTTAACAAAGCCATCCACGAAGATCTGTCCTGGTTCCTCCATCATGTCGAGGCCTCGCAGGGCATACTGCTGTTCGACGCCGCTGATTGGAACCCCCTCACCGAAACAGATATGACTATCTATTGTGATGCATCGTTGGAAGGCTTGGGTTTCTGGATTCCCGCGCTGCTGCTGGGTTTCTATGCCCCCGCTCCTGGAGACCCTCCTAAAGATACTATTTTCTTTTTCGAAGCACTATTTGTGGTGGCAGCAATCCGGTGGTACGGCACTACTATGCGGTCAGACTCAACACTGACTCGCCGTCTGAGGCTCACTGTGTTCACGGACAATCAAAACACAGTGGACATTTTCAATTCACTCAAGACAGGCCCAGTGTACAACCACCTTCTCAGAACTGCCGTCGATGACCTCTTAAAATTTGACATTGATCTCCGTGTCCTCCATGTCAAGGGCTCATTGAATGTTGTCGCTGATGCTATTTCACGCCATTGGTTCGACCTTGCTTCCTCTTTTTTTTWAATGTACTTCAATGTAAGAATAGACAGGTAGTCGAAATGATACACTGTATTAGCTTGCCGCCTGCAAATGTTCCAATACCGTTCTGAGTAGTTCGGCTCGCCAATTTTTTGGGTATATTTTTCCCGTCCAAAATGAATCCACTCCATCTACGTTGGAAGTCAAGATATACTCGAACCGTTTCCATTCCTGCCGAATGGTATAGATAAACCATAAGACGTATGGACCACAGTCATAGCCGTTATCTTGCTTTGGACAGCTAATGGATTTGATCTCCAACCTACTTGTCGTTGAACAGAACTCCGTTGCCCTGGTCACAATCTCCGCTTTCCACTTTGCAGATGTCACCGGGAATGGGTCTATGATAAAGACGCGGGAATGTTTGGAGTCGAAAACAAGTAGAAGAAAGTGGTTTTCGTTGACGAGCATGCTGTGGATGATCCAATTACACCGAGATATGTGTTTGTTACTCCTCTGGGTTTGGGTATTAGCGTACTCGACGTCGGGGGGGAAAGGGATTGTTTTCGACCATAAACTGTAATAAAAGCGAAATCAAAAAAGAGATCTAAGAATGGTTGTAAACTGCTCTACCGATTAACAAGAGTTATTGTGGATCCAGTAATCCATTTCTTTCCTCGAAGTCTCTCGAGTGCAGAAGGTGACCAAGAAAAGCGGTCGTCGGGTGCAGCCAGGGGCAAATCAATATCAGCGGTCAAGAAAGCATCTCGAACGGCCACATAAGAGGGAATATTAGCGCATATGAGTCTAATCTTCTCTGCAAAAACCGCATCACTGCAGAAAATGTAATGGAGGATGTAAAGACATCTCGATATGTCGACCTTCCAGGCAGTCCATGCGGTAAACTTGTGTTTGGGGGTAACGATATCTCTATGTTCCTGGTGGGCGCGACCGACAGCTTTTGCGAGGTTCTGAATTTCAGGATCACTGAGCCCCATAATGAGCAACTTTGCAGCTTTCCACTGCCTACCAAACAGCAGGGATTGCATGGAAGTGAACTTGTTGGGGTGTGGGGGAACCGGTATGGAAAACAAAGGCAGAGCGGACATTAGTTCCGTCCCTGAAACTTCCTGTCAGAATGCGGCAGACCGAATGAGCTCAGAATTATGATCACACCACTGTCCACTTCACTAGAATCACTCTGCATGTTTGGTTCCTACTCCAACATATATATACATATATTACGTGAGAACAGGAGATAATGAAGATATAAGTGGCACATACTCGAGCGATAGATTTCACTTCCTTCTCATGCTTTTGTTCTGTCATACACTTAACGGAATCATAGTTGGAGCCCTCGCTGGCTTGCTCCTGGAGATAGGTCAGAATTTCAACGATTCTTACGATGCAGGATGAGTACCTTCACTATATACTGCAAAACTGGAGTAATTGCAGTGGGCTGGTCATGGCGTCCAGTCATAGGGAAGGTCTCCTGTCTTTATGTTAGTTTTGCTTACTTTTCAGGGGTAGCATGTTTCCGTACCTTGTTCAGGGCCATACCCATATCGGGGTTCGTTCCAGAGGATGTTCCCGCAATAATTGATGACGCGACAGAACAGGAGTTCATCCCACTGACTGGAAGCGGTCTAATCAACAGAGGGTTCATTGAAAATTGTCGTATGGCCCGTGCAGCATCCTCCTGCTGCCCAGGACGATAAATTTTACCATTCCAACAAACAAAATAATCATATCCATTCGTGGGAGTGAGTAGCGAGCTGATCAAAGATTTCGAGTACCCAATGATAGACCCAGAGAGGCTTGGGTTGGAGTTCAGCGTCAGGAAGAATGAAAAAGTAGGTGTTCGACATGGGCATTCTCCTAAACATGGAACTGGAGGATTCAGATTGGGACAAGTGCAAACTCTTGGGTCCCAATCTTGGTTTAACAGTGCATCTCCCTGAGCCCGGGTAAGATCACGTTCTCGGGAAAAAGTGCCGATAGAACGGATGCTAAGATATATCGTTTTGACAAAATGCAAGTGGTCCTGTGCATCTTGGTCCTCCTTTGAGATGTGCTTGGTAAGATGACCATCAGCTTCACTTGATTAGTGTTATTAGCCGACTCACTATGCGTAGGAGGTGCATAGCACTGGTTGCTATGTAGGTATCCAACACAAGCGTCTTGTGGAGGGGAGCCGCAACTTTTGGCTGAGTCTGGAAGCGCGCGCCACCCCGATGAATGTGAATTTTTCGGAGAAGCTGCAGCCAGATTAATATCCTGCGAACATTACGCCTCTCCTCTCCCGGCTTTAGAGCGCTGACAATGTGGTCCATAGTAGTCACGAATCCAGCGAAAGAGACCCCTTCAGCTATAGAGAAGCCTTGAGCAGCNGACATGGCAACTTGAATAGGAACGGCAGGAAGGTGAAAGGGCACGGGCATGATGGAAGCAGTAAACAAACGATGACCTCGTGGTGGTGATGGGCAATCCCTGCGAAGTTCATACTCCGACACATTGATTTGCATCCTCTTACAAATATATTCGATCCTTGACCCGGTGTTGCAAATGGGATTAGAGATGCAAACTCTTTTTCCAACGGCCTCAAATGGTCTCTGTTGGCTCCGCTGAATTTTTAGTACGTATATAGACTGTATCAGCTTGGGTAAAAAATATTAGAACCCTCGCTGCTGTACAAATGGAAAGAAGGGCTCAAAAGCACCGAAAAAGCACCCGATGTTTGCAAATGGGATATTGCAAGGTAGGCTCGTGACTATCGGCTTTCGGAACATGCTGAAGTTCCCAAGTAGTGTTGCCGCTAGTCTCGTACTATCACTGGCACCGAGTTTGAAAGCNTGTGGGAGTTTGAAAATGACAAATAACTTGGCATCCCATCGTTGTTCTGCCCACCTAATGTTCGGAATAGTCTGTTACAGTGGTCTGGATGTTGGTTCAAATTTTTGCTTNAGTCTTGCTATATCAGTAGAATTAGTGTGAAATGGCCCTTTCCCAGTCACAGAAAATTCATGGGCAATTTATCTAAAGTTGAACAAACCCACTCTTCACCGGCATAGCCATTCTTGCACCTTCAACATTGCAATCAAATAGGTGTGGTCTGCTTTCATCTCACTTTACCATCCTGTTAAGACGATCAAAGCCTATAAGGAACTGCAGCGGCGACTAACCACATAATGCAATTATATATATATACATCTCTAAATGAAAATTTATTGAATATATACGAACATGTACATTGCAAAGTATTCATAGCAGGGCTCCAAAAACCGTCTTCCAGGGCCCTGTTACGGGTTCGTTTCCAAGGAATCTCCACAACTTCGCTGCGTCTTCCTTCTCCTGTTTGCTCAAGAAAAGCAACAACGTATCAAACCTCGGCACGGTAGCGAACGCCTCTAAACACCGCCGGGCTGTCTCCTTCAGCTGTGAATTCTGAGGGTCTTGTTCTAACACTCGCAGCAAAGTTTGCAAGATGGATATGAGCAGCGAAGGTTCCAGAGATTTTTGGAACATGCTCTGGTATCGTTCTGGTGGGATTGCCTATGTATCAGGGCAATGAATAAACATCATGGCTTTTGAGGGATGAATCTATACTTACGGAAACTAGTAAAAATCGTAGGTTGTCNTCTGCAATTCCACCCCAGGCCCTTACAAATTCAAACAGTGTTGTGGGGAGCTTGGAGGGGAGACCACCAAGGTTCCAGAACCATTAGAGTTTAGGGTGGAAGGGTCGACTCTAACGGGAGGGGGCACGGTATTATTTTCTGGGGTTTTACCGCTGGCGGTATGTGTAGTTAATGGCCCCGGCGCTGTTCTAGTGTCAAATATTATTTTTTCGCCGGAACCTCGAAAAATCCCACCACCGACGCGACTGGGCTTAAGAGTATCTCGGGATTGTTTTGCACTCTGGAAAGAGTCTTTTGACGAAGATGCACTCTCTTTAGGGGTCACTTTTGGTATGGATGAGGTAGGGTCGGGAGTGAGAACACGCGAAGATATGGGTTCGAGGATAACATCGGCCTTGGGAGGTGTGGGTAACTTTTCTYGGACTMTTGATYCWGCRYTGATAGAGGTCGATGATATCGTCTTTGAAGTGGAAGATTCTGCAGGTTCTACGATTTTGATCGGCACACGGCGGCGTTGGACATTCTGGCGGGTTGCATTCTAGTCAAACCGCATTATTTTTTGCTAGGTTACTTCGAGAAACTTGATAACATACCTTTGCATCCTTTTGTTTCTGTAATTCCGCCACTATTGCAAGTTCCTGCCTCACGGATTCATTAGAAGGCTCCAGCATTGCAGCTTTACCGAGATCTAAACGAAGAAAAACAAGCCATGAGCATGTTTCCTGATAATGATTTCGCTCGATTTTTACCATCGCGCGCTTCTGCCAGCATCCCAAGACCAATACGAGCTTGTGCTCTGCGGAACAGTGCTTTCGCATTCTTAGGGCTCAGATTCAGCACCGTTGTGCAATCATTCTCTGCATCCTTGTGTCTATTTGCAAAGTAAGCAATATGAGATGCGAAAAATAAGTAAATCCAGGGTCAGTGGAACGTACTTGCCTAGCTTGAGGTACGCAGCAGCACGATTCAAAGGAAATGTTGCATCAGTTCTGTCCTCTAAAATGGCAGACGTATAGTGTCCGATCGCGGTCGGGAAGTCACCAGCTTTAAAAGCTGCATTTCCCTGGATATATTTCGCGTTGAGCAGATGGAAAGGCAGTGGTAACACGGATAGCACACCTGTTCCTTCGAAACCTGCGCTTTCTTACTGACCATGATGTGCGAGTCACGCTTGTCACACCACTTGGACGTGAATTATTTATCAAGCTGAGGTAACCTTCAAGTTACCGACTGCAAAACTTTGTACTTAGGCTTCGAATATCATGATATATACATAAACATATCGGGCAGCAGACGAAAATTGAATACAACTGATCATGGGCACAACTTTGTGGCAACCTCTTCCACCAGCTTCCTTGCATCCTTCTTGCACACGCCATTTTCTCCGCATCCACCCTTCCCAAGTTTACCCTGTAGTATAGACCTGGCCTGCAAAACCTCCAGAAGGGGTGATAGCTGCGAATCATAGTACGGGGACAATCGCAAAAGGAAGGCCAACGAAGCAGTAAGACGATGAACTAGCTCGCCAGGGTTAGCATTTGCGCACACCAAAGAATGACCATTATCCGACTCACCGACTTCCTCGTTTGACTTTTCACGGTCAATGGCCTCGATAACTGCACTAACCATCTCGACCTCCCAATCTTCGTCCTCATAAACTGCGCTATCCCCTCCCTGATTTCTAACTCTAGCTTTCTGTAACACTGCAGCAACGTTGAAAACCAAACTAGCTGCTGACGTTCTTACAGCCGTATCTTCGTGCAATAATGTGGGAATCAAAAAAGATGATAACTTGGCTTTGAGAGGCCCAGTCACGGTCATACGTCCAAGAGCAGGACTGACAAACGTGTTGCACAGGAGACGCAGCAGGGTAAGTATGTAGTTCCGTGGCGTATTTTGCACTACAGCGGCCTTCGCCAGAAGGACTGTAACAGGATTGTTCGGTAGGGTCGCAGACCATGCCCCGACTGCGGGGTCCAGGAATGAAAGACGCCATAGATCAACGACAGGGAAAAGAGACTCGATCGGAAGGGCTTGAACTAAGTTAGTTGTCACTTGGAGCCAGGTTGTAAGCATAGCGGGTTGGGCGGAAGGAGGTAGTTTCCCGCTCTCCGCCGCAGGGAATCGCGATTTCAAGTATGGTAAAAGGCTACCAGTAAGGAATTGCTTCACTTGATCCTGTTTGAAAGATGCTGCTGGGGGCCATGAAGCCGAATCGACGAAAGAGGAGAGCTTTGTTATGGCCGTGTCCAAAGCTGGTACTTGTTTGAACAGGATGGGATCTAATGATAGCGCCTCAACGGAAGGAGCAGATAGTTTGGTATGCGGGTGGGCTGGAGGAAATGGGATCAGAACGGTATTAGGATAGATAGAGCCCGAAACTCACGAGGATATGCTTGGAAGAGGAGAAGGTCTATTTGTGTCCTCAACTCGTTGGGGTTAGCACCCTTCATTTCGCCGACCTGCGTTCTTGATCAGTCTAAAAGGTTTGCACCCGTTTTCAGGGTGACATACCTTTTGTCCGTCGAGGAAGAATATGAAGGTTGGCATCACCCTGACACCCCATTCTGCTGCCAAACTTCTGCCATGTCCTACTCCCATGTCAATCTTGGTGAACGCAGCACCTGACCCGCTTCCGCCCATCTTGACACCCTTCTCGTTAGCAAGTTCTTCGAAAATAGGTGCAATAACTCTACACGGAGGACATGTGTTAACGTCTCCGAAATTGGCTACCACCACACGATGGGTCCGTATTAGATGGTGAAATGCTGCTGAATTTGTACAAGGGTGTAAAGATCCCGCAAGAGATTGTGTTGCAGGTAGAGGAGAGGGTTGCGATGGAAGAGCTGATCCAGATGCTCGAGCAGCCACGGCTTGAAGAATTGAAGCTGTCGCTGCGGCGTCAGGCATACCATTCGATGGTTGAGCCCCAGGGATGGGTGTAGCACCTGGTGTTGGACGCCGATACATATTATCTATTGTAGGCCGGAGAGCAGCTCCAAAGGGAGTATTCAGAAAATCAGTTGGTAAATCTAGTAATGCTGTAAGTTTGTGTGTCCACTGATACATGGGAATCGCGAGGACCTTTAATATAGTCAGGTATGGACCCTCCAGTAAGGAAACCGGCGACGTCGTTGGTGAAAGAGTTACAATTAAAATCTCATCAATATGGTGAGATGGAGCAGCCACCGTTGTAAAACAGATCCATACCTAATAAATGATACTAATCACTTTTGTTAATTAACTTAATCTCCGAACACGCGTATTTATTCTTACACACCTTGTCCGCAGTGTAATGGTCCCTCATCTCATCTAGATATTCATTAAAAGTCTCTTCATCTATTGCTGTCTCTCCTAAGTCTACGATCTGTAGGGGAGATCCATGCTGAAGGAGGAACCATAAGTCAAAGCGCAAGCAAGAAACCGGGCGGACTTGCATGCGATCTTCCTGGCTGGGTGATATCAATCCCCTGTCCATAGAATATTTCCTTGCCGAATACAACAATAGAGGTATGCCTAAAACTGTATGGTAAGTGATTTTAGACTAAATGCGTGCAAACTTACTTACCAGATGCCGTCTATCTGTCTCCCAGTCAACTGTTGGGAAAGCTGCCTCGCGAGCCCATTGCTCAGGTCATAAACATATAACTTTACGGGTTCAGACATTACTTGATGTTGTACTGTTGTAGAAGGACGTGTTAATTTGACAGTGAGGTATCAATACAAGTTATATTCCTTGGAAATGTAAAAGTAACAGAAGGTTCGGGAACCTGGAAAGGATGACGCGTAGTGATCGGCAAAAGCGGCCCGGAGCTTTATCGACCCCGAGTGAAAGTACAGTCTTCCGAAGCAAAGTCAGCTTTGACTCTCTGAGCCAGCCAACTTGTGTCAATACGGCCACTGCAGCTCACTACTTTGTCCTATATATTCAAAAAATTCGATTCAAAAAGCCCCCTATGGATATCTGGAATTGCATATTCAACGCCATCGACCAAGTAGTACTATAGATTCGCACATCCACTAGGAATTCTCATTGCCACTATATACCGATATGTGGTGAGGAGGTTTTCCAGTACATTTCCATGATTCTACGAGCCAAAACTAGTGGGTACTGTATCAACATGCAATGGCAGCGCCGCTGTGTAGTTCTGAGTCGGTGTGGCGACTGCCTGCCACAATTATATGTTTCAAAGACGCAGAAAGATTGGTCTTAGATGCAGCATCCTATGCATCTCATATCTTATACCAAACAAAGCGCAAACGTTTTGATTCACATAGCAAGTCTTGAGGCGTTAGTACTGGGGCGCNGCCGAGGGGATCGGTCGGGTCATATGGGCGGGAAATCAGATGCTGGAGTTCCGCGCCCGGTAGCCGGATCGCCTAGAATAAATATGGACTGCCATTTCCCCCCGCACTTTCTGCTAGTACCTCAGCCAAGACGGCCACATAGATCTCAACGTGACCCACTGTAGACTTCCATAGATCTCTTGTCTGTATAAAGTGCTAATACGTTGTTTGCCAATCGTTGGCAACAACCCACAACCTTCTATTCGTCTGCATCCAATGCTTAGACTGTCCTCAAATTTATCGCGTTCGACCTAATCGTGCGTCTAACACTGGTGACTTCAGTTGTAGTAAAACTAAATGATATTCTCTATAGAGGGCTAATACATCTCTAATGGCCAAACCACCAAGATCTGCTGGCATAAAGTCTTCTGCACCAAGAAAGGCGGAGGACCCCCCACCCGGCTACGCCATTGACCCCTCTGCCGGGCCAATGCTCAGATACCAGGCATCACTTCCCCATCTTCCTGTTCCGGAACTTTCCTCTACAGCTGCAAAGTATCTGGAAACAGTCCGCCCTCATGTCTCTGCTGAGNCTTTCGCCAAGACGGAATCCGCCGTGAACGAGTTTCTACAGTCTCCACTGGCTGCGGAACTGCAGAAGCGTCTGCAATCCCGAGCAGCAGAGCCAGGAGTCAAGAGTTGGCTGAGTGAATGGTGGAACGACGTCGCGTACATGGGCTACCGAGACCCTGTCGTTGTGTTCGTCAGCTATTTCTATGTCCATGTCGACGACAAGCTGAGAAGGGAACCAGCGAAGAGGGCTGCTGCATTACTAAAAGCCATGTTATCCTTCCGCGAGATGACTGAGAGGTGCGGCTATCTGGACTAATTAATATTGGTGTACTCACGTAGTTCTTCACCACTAGTGGACAACTGGAGCCGGAAAAAGTCCGCGGAATTCCTTTGTGTATGGACTCCTACAAGTGGCTGTAAGTGGCCAAACCAGCGCTTGTTGGATACAAGTTCACATTTTTCTATCCCCCAGTTTCCATGCATCTCGATACCCCACAAAACCATCAGACACTGCTCATAAATTCGATCCTTCCACCCATAATCATGTCGTTTTCATCCGCAAGAACAAATTCTACTCTGTCTCCTTGGTTAACGCGGCTGGAAAAGAATTATCTGCAGCTGAGCTAGAAACGTAGGTTCTCTATTTAACTTCTCGAAGTCGTGAAACTGAGAACATTTTGACTTGATTTCTAGTCAGATTGAAAGGATCATCAAGCAAGCCGACTCCACCCCTGTTGGTTTACCTATCGGGGCTTTGACCTCGGATAACCGAGATGAATGGACAGATGCACGCGCAAAACTTATTGCTGCCTCCCCTGATGGCCTCAACGCGAAAACTTTGGAGACTATCGAGAGCGCCATGGTACTTGTCGCGTTGGATGACGCTAAGCCTGTGACGCGTGAGGATATCTCATGGGCCTGCTGGGTCGGGAACGGTAGGAACCGGTTCTACGACAAGCATCAACGTACGTTCCCTTTTCTAGCTATAACAAGCCTGTCCTGAGTTGGAGGCATTTTACATAGTGATCGTTTTCGACAACGGACGGAGTGGATTCTTAGGCGAACACTCGTGTATGGATGGGACACCGACCTTGAGAATGAACGAGTTCATGTTGGCTTCTGTCGCGCTGAACAAGATCGACCTCGGACCCGAAAAATCAGCAAGTACAGGGGCAAGCCTTCCGGAACCGACAGAACTCAAATTCGACGTCAACAGCGAGGTTGAGGGTGCAGTCAAAGCCTCCGAAGCTCGGTTTGACGAACTGGTTGGTGCTCATGATCTGCATGTGGGTCCCTCCATCGTTCCTCCAGGGCAGAATGTTAATGTATAAAAATGGTAGGTGTTGCACTACGAAGGCTATGGCAAGAACTACATCAAGAAGTTCAAAGCGTCGCCTGACGCGTGGGCCCAACTTGTCAAACAATTGGCGTTCCAAAAGATGTTCGGACGGCCTGGTGTCACGTATGAGAGTGCGCAAACACGGAAGTTCCAACTGGGCAGGACGGAGGTGATACGAAGTGCGAGTAACGAGTCAAAGAAGTGGGCCGAAGCTATGGTTGATCCCAATGAGACGGTACGTTAGTCTGTTTGAAACGTCCTTTCGGTGCTTATGGAGTTCCTATGTTGACAGGATGTCCACCGCGCTGAGCTATTCCGTGCAGCAGTCTCTCGCCACTTGCAGTATGCCGGATGGGCCGCAGACGGGCAGGGCGTCGACCGGCACTTGTTCGGCCTGAAGAGGTTGTTAAGGGCAGACGAGCCAACACCGGCAATTTACACCGATGAGTCCTTTAGTAAGACGAACCACTGGGAGTTAAGTACGAGCCAATTGAGCAGCCCTTATTTCGACGGATGGGGCTATGGCGAAGGTGCGCTGGATCTCTGTGACCCAAGGTTTTTTATAGAATGCTGAACCGTTTCTTGCAGTTGTTCCCGACGGTTATGGGTTATCGTACGCCATTGGTGACGATTACATTCGTTGGACCATCACTAGCTTGAAGCGCCATACGGCCGAGCTAAAGCACTACCTTGCTGAGGCTGCGACAGAAACTCGGATTATGATGGAGAAGGCTGCGTCGGCGGAGAAGAAGGAAGGCACTAAATTATAATAGTGCGCACATACGTGGGTATTTACAGTAGGCTGCGACCCCCGCTCTCCCCCGCTATACATTCGTGCTTCACATCTGTCGTAAACTCTGTTGGTGGTAGCCAGGCGTCTCAATAGTGCGTCCCTAGTGCGACATTTCCCAGTGAACTGGCAAGACATACGTGAGATCATGGTTCGTAAGATGATATGATGAGAGGCCATATGGTATCCCGGCCACAGGTGTGTCTTGTTGAGAAGATATATTGATTGAGCCGTTTCGTGGGTGTAAATCGAGCCTGCCCAGTCGTCACTGTTCTTGTGGGGCGTTGCCGCCTTGGACGGAGCGCAGGAAAGGACTCGGAGAACCGACCCAGGCGGAGACAGCCTGGAAATGGGACCTGAGTCATGATCGGAGATGTGCTTGGCGGAGTTGCCGGAAGATGTTGTGCAGGTCGGCCCGGCGCGAGGAAAGCTCAGGAGTACATGTTAATTTGGACTGGTTTTCACAGTTGTGGGCTCGAGGGAGCAAAGTCAATCTAAGACTCAGAGCAAGCTCTCAGTATCAAGTGCTTATGCCCAGGCTTGTCAATTTTACATTTCGTAAGAGATCAAGCGGAGTAGAAGCCCTCTAAATTTCATGTGGCGGAACTGAGAGTCAGGGACGCTTGCTAATGTACCCGGGGTAATTTACAGTCGAATTTGACATATCTGCGCCGGGTTGAGCTGCTTGCCCTCTCGACCGGACTTGGTGAGCTCTAGAGTTGCTTTGTTTCTTTGAAAGCCAGAACTTATTGGATTCAAAGAGAATCAAAGAGAACCATTCTCATGATCAAACAAGAAGCATCACTCGTACCTGTTTGATCTCTGCTGACTATTTACATATTAACGACTTCCTCCTTTCACTCCGAAACACACGCAGCCTCCCCCAAATTGTCTCTCCGCATCCGCCACTATGTCCAAACCTCGTCCTAATAAGCGACAACGAAACGAGGACAACGCAGAACCCGGGCCATCTCGAGACTCTGTAGATACGCTACAATCTGTCGATAGCACGCCTCCTCCAGCAGTCGACCATATCTTCATTACTGAGAACTTGACCACCAAGAAGCCTACGAAGAAGGTACTTGGATATACTACTTCTTTACCTTTCTCTACTTTGAATTAAACTTTCTTCTTCCTCCTAGGCCCCTCTCTCCTGTTGCGAGTGTAGAAGGTCTGTTGTACATCGAATGCTCTATGTTCGCGTGTGGCTAATGAACGTCTCCCACACAGATTAAAGCTCAAGGTATTTCATGAACTCCTCTACTGCTAAATACATAATCTCATCCAGTTTCTGGTTCAGTGTGATAGAACATTTCCTTGGTGCGTATGACCATTTAGGCTTCAGCAATGATCACCGAATGTGTCTTTTAGTGGGTCATGCAAAAAGCGAGGAGTAGGAGACATATGTCCGGATGGTATGTCGTGTGCTTCCCAAGTCTTCAAACTACTGACATGACCGCTCTTCAGGCGTTCTGGTCTCCGGCAAGGGTACACGGTAGGCTTGATTCTAGTTATCTATCAAGGGCCCGTACCGATTATTTTGACCCAGGTTTATACTCGCCAATACAGAGCATCTCCACGCAAAGATCCATGACATGAGCGAACGAATACGGACACTAGAAGATGCCCTCTCCTCTGCGACTAGTCCAAACCATCCCCTTCTTGTGGCAAACCTTTTGGCTATAAAAAGCACCATGGGTCTTTACGACAGCCAGGCTACTGATGGTGCATCTTCATCTTCCAACAAACATTCCAAAGCCTTTACAACCAAACCGAAAGACGAACCCATGAATATGGACGTCGAATCTATGGCTCTAGAGCCCAGCAGGGAACCGAAGTTAGAGGAGCTAGTACATAGGCCAGACCCGGTTAGTGATTTCTTTCATATGAAATCCCTATCTAACTGTCTTCTCATGGTAGAGTATTTACGATCATCCTGAAGTTTGCGAATCCGAGATCATGCGTCGAAGCCATTCTTTCCCATTACCTGACAGTCGTTTAAATGACAACGTCAACATCCCTCTCCGAGAATATATCCGCAGCAAGCTCCCATCCCGCGAGGAAGCCGAACATCTGTGGAATCAGACACGCGAGAACGCACTATGGCAGTAAGCAACGTCCGTGTCATCTTACATCGTCTTCTTAATGTTTGCTCAGATACAATCCTCACCCCAACGAAACATTCTTCCCTAATCTTTTGCATCACTGTTATGACTTGCCCATTGAGGAAGTCAGCTCTCGCCGTCTCGGCCTCTTGTTCATGATCCTTTCCGTTGGTATCTTGGTGGATTTACAGAGGTCTCCAGAACATATCGACACGGAGAAATACTACGTCCTTGCAAGGGCAGCCTTGTACGAGATCAATGTCATGGAAGACACTAGTATCGAGACTATCTTGACCTTGTTCTACGGCATCTGGTACTTGCTGGTGTTCTCTGACAAGAAAAAAGCGGCAGGTTACGCATGGGGGCTAATGGGCCTGACTGCTAAATTAGCACAGAGTGTAAGTCAGAATTGTATTCAGCGGCACGTCGAGATACTAATCACCATTTTCCGTAGATGGGACTCCGTGAGTTATATTATATTTCTACTACACCCCCAGCTAAATTTGAATAGACAAAAACGGATCCAAATCGAAAGACATCCCAGAAGAAGTGGAGAGACGACGCAGGTAATTGTTCACGTCATGAACGCGTAGATGATATAGAGCTCAACATGCCATGTACAGCTTGTTCTGGGAACTCCTTTATCTCGACGCACGCCTCTCACTATCTCTTGGCAGACCTCCGTCTCTGTCGTACGCTTATATGGATTGCAAACGTCCATCGTACACCCCTGAACCTGGTTGTAAGGATTCGGAGTCACTCCATTACTGTCAGGAATTCCGTTCTATCTCCATTGACATGATGAAATTAACGAATCACCTTCAATTTATAGATCAAGAATGGAAACACTCGTGTTACGTGCACTGTCTAGCTCCCGTACTGGATGCTATCAGCAAACCTACGCTCGAATACTCTACCGTCCTGGAGCTGGACGCCAGGATCCGAGATTTCTCAGTTCCTCCTCCGCTCCGAGAGGATGCCAGTCCTGCAATGAGTAGATCCATTATCATGCAACGAGCCTCGTTGGCCACTGCATTGGAGACAGGTAGGGCCATTCAGTCGGAGGTCATTGTCGTTTCATCTAATCCCGTCTCTCTATCTAGTTTTGTTGCAGCTCCATCGGACCTTCTTTACTCGTGCCCTGAGTGCCCCCGAGAAAGCCTTCAATCGAAACCATGTCTATGCTCCNAGTGTCGTTGCTGTCTTCCTCAGCGCCTCCCGGATGATCGCAACAGTGCAAGACTTATACACACGAGAGCCCCATCTGACAGCGAGAATTCTAGGCTATTGGTCGAACGCGTTCTCAGCAGCGGTAGGGTTTTTTGCTCTGTATGCCCGGTTTTCTCTGATGATATTGACAGATTGCTCTTTGCTTGCTTGTTTCGAGGGCACCATTTGTGTGCCTGACGCCTGCTGCATTACAAGAGCTCGAGCGGGCGCGTGGTTTGTTTGCTTTAGCGAAAGATATTTGTCCCCGGGCGCAACAGGTTATTGTGAGTGACCAGGCTCTCCCGTTACCGTTGGTACTCAAGAGTTCGTGTAGCCTGTCTTGGAGACTATGATCACTAAATGCAACAACATCTACACCCGTTGGGCAAACGGACAAGAAGTGCCTACCGTCGTTCTACGTCATACCGAAGACTATCTTGATCCCGAGTCCCCACTCAATTCCCCGTCACCCCCGACGAGTTCACTCGATCCATTTGCTCATTGTCACAAAAACCTCGCGCAGTGTATCAAGGAATGTCACGAGCGGGCAAAGATGCTGTTCCCTACGAGGAAGCCATGCCAGTGCAATCAACGTGCAGGACCTACGGATTGTCCACCATCCCACGATTGGGCTCCGCCACCCGACGTTCAAGTCAAGGCTCCTGTTCTTCCAGCACCATATCTTTATAGCATTTCCAAGGGCGTTTCTGCTGCAGGTGGTGTCGGGAAGTCTAC
Organism: Chondrostereum purpureum; assembly: GCA_004354395.1. Taxonomy (NCBI): domain Eukaryota; kingdom Fungi; phylum Basidiomycota; class Agaricomycetes; order Agaricales; family Cyphellaceae; genus Chondrostereum; species Chondrostereum purpureum. The sequence continues at coordinate 19,284 of LBLO01000264.1, read as the reverse complement.
TGTCCTCCCTCCTTTATCACCAGCCTCCAAATTTGCTATGGTCGACTCTTTGAATTTCGAGATGGGTGCCCTGACTCCTTCTCAAACATTCATGGCGTGGTTCTAGTTCTTTTTGAGATGCATACGACATGCCGATTTATCTAGTTTTTGTGCTCTGCCTATTGTATCTTACATTTCCCCTCTTTCGCTGTATACAAACTTGTGATTCCTTGTATGGCTAGCCCTCTTTCTTTTTTGGAATGCTTCTGACATTATGCTTAATTGCTAGTTATCGTCCTCGATGCGTGGAAAGTCGTTGTCTATCTACATATATATACTCAAGGATAGGCGTCTATCTCATTTTCAGTAGCCGCATGTCCTGATTTTGAACATTGGTCCGGGTACCTTCTAGAGACGTCGATGGAGGGGGGAACTGTCAAATGCATCTTCCACTTCCGCCACTTTGATACTTTTTTNCTTCCTTTTAGAAGGGAAGCAGTTCAGTACAATACAAGATGAAACCGGCTTTCAGTGCATACACAAGTAGAACTCTTCGAATTTAGACCCCTCTTAGGTGTTAAACGGTCGATACAACCGATGGTTGGCCCATATCCTACTTAGCCCACTGTCCGAACGATGTTTATTAGTCTTGAGAAGCAACATAAAAGGCCGTGATATCCGAGGTTTCGATCCATTCCAAAGAGATTCGCGGTATGAACGCTGCAATGTTCGTTAATTGTGCTAGCAATATCTGAGCCATTGTGAGCGCGTGAGTGTGATCTTCATTCCACCCGCTGTCTACCACCTGTGGCTGACAATTCACAACCCCGAGGAACGAGNTAAGTAGACCAAAAGTAGACAGTGTCATCGTCGGTCTGTCTAGGAGAGACTAACAACAGTGTATACACAGTGCCATAAGAAGATTTCTTTGTGGTCCGCTGGCAGGATGGTCTAGCTTTATTTCCGCATAGAAGAGATTCGCTACGCCTATGATCAACTTGTGCAGGCGATTGTTGGAGCACTAACACCGACCACCACCGACCCTCTGGCGCAAACGGAGCGAATATCGTTTGGAGGAAAACCTTCCCCAAGCTTGAAGCTWCCATGTTTGCTCAAACTTACTAGCTATAGTAKTCTCAACCACATGCACACAGTATGCTAATTCTTTTATATCAAAGATCTACGGTTGCCATCCAAGTCAAATGAACACTTTTCAAGTCTCGACGAGTGTCGATATCTCAAGGCTAGTAAAACTTAACTCAAACATCCTGACGTGGTATAGTAGTACTTCTTAGTTATGTCGAACTTCTCCCTCAAATAGAAGAATTTATCATATTTGGTACACTGATCACGTTTCCTTTACACTTGGTGGGCAATTTTGTCGTTTGAGTCTGCTGCTTTCTTTGAGTAACATCAGCCACTTTGGCGTGGTACAGGTTTCACCCTCAAATGGTGCCGTATTAATCTACGATAACCTGGATGTATCCTGCTCGTTCGGGGACATATCCAGGTTTAAAACACTACAAGATGCACTTTTACCGTACGGTGCTCCGTACCTAAGGCATCCCTGAAGTGTCACTTGATGGGTGAGTATTCTATTTCTTGGGAAGCCGTTTATAAAGTGCTACCGGAACTCAAAGGACAGGAGCTTTAGGCTTGGATGTGATAGTAGCAATAAACCCAAGGGTTGAGACACCATCAGGACACCATCCCATACTACAAAACAAAGCTCGCGATGAGGCGCAGGTGAAAGTAAATTTGTGTCCCATCGCTTAATTTGGGGTATATTAACAGTTCCCATTAGGTGACATGACATCTATGATTCAGTTATGTGGTGGGTTAGCAGAGATGAATAAGTATATAGATTCATGCCGATCCATGTGGCGCACACAGAATACGGAGTGTAGGCACGATCAACCTGGGTCCCCAACTTGTTTTCGCTCCATTTGTCTAGGGTTGTCTCTGATCTTGCGGGTAGTCATAAGTATGGAATTTATTTACTAGTGTAAGAATTGAAGGGGGACATGGCTCTGATTGCATAGCAGAAACTCTCCAGAGAGTGCCGAAGGCTTTCGTGTTCGCTGTGTGGCTCAGTCTGAGCGTGCCGATCATCAAAAGTGGCAAGTGGAATTCAGCTCGTTTCCTTACGATGCAATTGAATTGGCGGTTTGTATGCACTAATTTATTGCCCAGTTCCTATTAAAAAGAAGTCCATTGACAGGTCTCCTCTTGTACCCCAACCGCCATCATCTACCTAGCTATGTTCAGTTCGTCTGGAAAGCTTGTCCCCCTCAAGACTCCGCCTGTTGTCTCACGCAATGCGCCCAAGCCTAAAGATTGGACACCTTCTGGCCACTATGATACGTCCATGACATCTCCCGTCATTTCGTCACCACAAATGCACTCACATCTTACGGGTGATATTCTACCGGCCGTCCGAAGAGACTCGGGAGCACATAGCTCAGACAAAGATAGGCGCCGCCTCTCGTGTAAGGAATGCAGGAGGTGAATCCATGAATTCCTAGTTTTGTTTCTCTTGACTAAGATCCACGCGAACAGATTGAAACTTCGAGTACGTTTTCAATTCGTGGACTTTGTGTATACAGGACACCCTTTAATTGCACTTACCTTAGTGTGATCGTGTTTTTCCATGTCAGGCGAGTAGTTTTCAGGTACCTTTTTCTTCGCCTTTGACGCGTAAATTCTATCAAGTCATGCGTCAAACGGGGATGTGGCGACATCTGCCCGATGGTGAGCGCCCTACTAGGTCAGCCCCCTGCTACTTACTTGTACCTTACATCTCTATTTACTTCCAGGATCTCTAACATCTGGCCCCGGTAGTCGGTAGGGGTTTTCCTCCCCAACTTGACCCAAATCTTTTTGACGGCGTGGATAGATTCATCCTTGCAAACACAGGTAAACTTCATGACAAGATCTCGCAACTCAGCGAACGTGTGAGAGAGCTTGAAGAGGCTTTGGGAAACTTTCAGTCCTCGCATCCCCTTCTTTCGCCGGAACTTCTTCAAATTAAGCTTTCGGAAGATTTGCAAACACACTCAAGGCCGGCGACATCTTCGACATCCCCGCTGTCTCCAATAAATGAGAATAGCAGCTTAGATGATTCAGTAATGGCCATGGTCATTGACCAATCTCTCAAACAGCCTCCGTATCGGTTCGAGGTAAGAATAGCACTTTGACTAAATTGCAGCTTTTCGATTCTCACTTAAATAAAATTACTTAGCGTGCCCCTGTTTCTGTTCGTTTCTAGTTCCTACAGGTGTAGGACATATTTGCACTTTGCATGGAACGATTTATGTTCACAGGGCGCTGGCTKGTTCAGTCTAACTTAACTGGCCCTCTGTTGTACATGGAAAAATCGTACATCGCGAGTTTGCAAATATGTCCTAAACTAAGGACTGGTTTGACTGACATATTTCCTGCCCATGCAGGCCGATCCGACCATTCCCGCTTCAGTTTCCGAGCCTCCAGATGTAGATTCAGAGATTTTACAACTGAGCGCCACCTTCCCGTTCCCATGGGCTGTCGACCTGACGATTCGCAAGCGAATTCGGGAGGCTCTTCCGCTTCCACAAGAGGCCCTAGAAATTTGTCAAACAGCTCGGTCTAACGCCTTATGGCAGTAAGTCCAATTACCTTTTCGACCGAAGACATGGGTGCTCACTTTCGCAGGTACAATCTGGATGCCTCTGACTCCTTCTTGCAGACGTTATTGCAGCATTGCTACAATTCCGAGATAGAAGATTTGAGCCCTCGTCGCCTTGCTTTGCTCTTGATGGTCCTTTCTATAGGTTCTCTCGTCGACCTCAACAGAAAGCATGGAACCCTTCACGGGGAAGCATATCATCATCTAGCTCGAGCTGCTGTATGTGAGATTCCTCTGATGGAGGAACCCGATTTCGATGTCATCCATACTTTAGTGAGTGCAAATTGAAAGATTATTATGCGCTGCCCCCTTCATTGTTTATTAGTTTTTTATGCTGTGGTTCCATCTGGTCTTTTCCGATAACAACAAAGCTGTCGGTTATGCTTGGAATCTGATGGGTTTTGTTGCCAAACTCGCACAAGGAGTAAGGCTTCCATGTCAATGAATATTGTCAATTCATGTCTAACCTATATTATTAGCTTGGGCTTCGTACGCCCGTTCCACTCCGTATTCTTTCGATGTTCTCATTGGTCTATAGATCGCGATTCCCGCCGCAAAATGCTCGGGGAAGAGTATGAGAAAAGACGTTTGGTATTCTGGGAGTTGTTGAATCTAGACTGTCGCATGGTCAGGCGAATCTACACACTCCCGCTAGTTTGATTCCGATGATTAAAATCCTTTTCAGAGTTTATCTTTGGGCCGTCCTCCTTCTATCTCCTTGCAACATGTCGATGTCAAGCCGCCCAATTTCTCCGCAGCTGGGCTCCCTACTCTGGCATCTGCGGAAGTAACGTGTAGGTTCATATTGATTACCACAGGACATATTAAGTATATTGACCTTTTTCTCGTAGATCACCAATGGAAGCATAGCTTCTTTGTGAACTGTCTATCGCCAATTCTCGAACAAATTGTCAATGTGAACCCTCAGAACTATGAAGGTGCCCTCCAACTTGACCGAAGAACCATGGATTTCCCTATTCCAGATATCCTACTGGCGAACAACCCGTCAAACGATCGGTTCCTCGTTATGCAGCGGGCGCTTGTGGCCACCAGCAAGACCATCGGTATGTGACTATGGTAAGGTTGATTGCGGAGTTCTGACGGCTTCACCCAAAGCTCTCCTGCAGCTGCACCGTAGGTACTTTACCGATGCAATGAATCACCCCCAGACATTTGACTTGGGGCATGAATACGCACCATCGGTGATCGCGACTTATCTGTCTGCTTCAGCGTATGTGACTGCCGTAGAGCAGCTTTATAGCAAGGAGCCCCAGCTTAGTATTCGATTTTTGTGCTTCTGGTTTAATACGTACTCGGTTGCTGTAAGTAGATATTTCTCCAAGTTTTGCGGCGTTGAGTGCTCATAAAAACGTTCGTAGATAACTTTGTCCCTTTTCGTTTCTCGTGCTCCGTCAAATTCTCTGGCACCAGTTGCTCTTCGAGACCTCGAGCGCATCGCCGTGCTTTTCCGCCGCGCTGCACCTTTCCTTCCTTTCAGTGGAAAAGCCTTGGTACGTTCTCCCATTATATTTCGTATGGATCGCAATGAAATTTTTTTCCAATTAAGCCTGTAATCGAAAGTCAACTTTTCCGTTGCTGCAAAGTATACCGTGAGTGGCAAGGCGTCTCTGCAGCATCCCGGCAYACCCAYRGTACGCGCGGCGGTGGCACTGGCACTCTCCCCAAGTCCTTCTCAAATGCACACAAACGTCTGGGCGACTACGTTAAGGAGGTCCAAGTCACTCCGGCTCCATCCCCCTTGGCTATGGATACCTCGGACATTACTGGCGCAGGGGGCGCGTTGACTAATATCTATCAATTTGCAAGTTTTGCTGGGATCGACGTTGCGGAGAGGTATAAAGTTGCGACATCACCTATGACACCGTTCGTGCCATCGAAACCGAGGGTGGATGGGAGGGAGAGTTTCAATTTCGATCATGGGGAGATCCAACTGCAGTTGGAGGAGACTAGCTATATGGCGTGGTTCTGAGCTTCTGATGGAGAGTTGGTGAAGGCTTCTTGAAGAATTATTCTCTTGATCGTGTCTTGTTCATGTGTTTTGTGCCTCCCGACTTCTCCGAGTGTGCATGGAAAAGTATTCGTTGTATGTATTCTGTGTTGTACGTAGACTATAAGTATATACCCCCTGATCCCCGTTATCTATGTTGACCGTCAGAAAGAGTCGTGGTCCAAGTAGGCAGAATAGGTATCGCGTCTGGCTGTGGATTGAAGAAAGGTTTAGCATGGGTGATCAGAAGCTTTGGAGCTGGGGGGACTAACCATAATGTCTAGCCTGCTCTCTATCGACACCGTACTCGAGCTGTGAGGATCGTCAGAGGAATGTTCTGTGACTAGAAATGGATAGCTTACTCTTGACGTCTTGTTGTCAATCACATCGTCAACGAAAGCATTGCACGATGCAGCACTATAATTCCGTCAACTGGATAAGATGGGGGATTGGGCAATAACGAAGAAATACACTGACAGGAAGGCCTTGCCTGCAGATCGATCAGCGGGCTTTCCGTTGGCTTCGACGTGTTTCTCGTATTGAACGCTTGCCTGTGGTCTTAATTATATATTTGCGGGAATCGTCGCTAACAGGGGAAACGTACGTCGTAGACAGCAGCAGCAGCGATAGTCTCGTATGATAGCTTTTCAGAAGTAGAAGTCACAGTGTTGTAGGCCTTTGCCTGTTCAGAGTCGGGGGTGAACCAAACCATTGCGTGGATTGAGAGGTGGTTGAGAGGGCAAGTGAGATGAATGTGATTGATTTCCACCCACCCTTTCTACGGGCTCTTAAGTATCGGTTAGTCGGTCCATCCGGGGGCTACGGGCCTACGGCCGCAGGACAGCGCTCGCTGGACAAGAGTTTACATCCATCACCGGATTCCGAGTTTTGTGTGAGAATTTAGCAAATAATATTGTGAAACCTAGTTCAATTGAGGGGTATCGTAGTACCCGGAAATAAGCAGTCTAGGTGCGAGGCGTTCAAGTAGCAAGAAGCAACGATTACGTAACCGACGTCAGCATTCCCGAACAGGAAAGAGTTTCGGAGGAAGCGCTGCTGCTTTACTTGTCACCGTCATCTACTAACTGCACTGTATATTGCTGCGTCAATGGCGTCTGGCCCACGAATACGAGAAGTGTGGGCGCACAATTTGGACGCAGAAATGCGCGTAATCAGAGATCAGCTTGACCACTTTCCCTACATCGGCATGGCACGTCCCCGTAGCGGATTCGAAGACCTTATTGCTTATTCTGGTTATTTAGGATACCGAATTTCCTGGAGTTGTTGCAAGGCCGATGGGAGAATGGAGTTCACAAAGCCCGGAGTATCATTACCAGACTTTACGCTGCAATGTCGACCTTCTTAAGATCATCCAGTTTGGTATCACTCTCTGTAACGAGAAGGGTGAATCCCCAGTCGAAGATGGAACTTGGCAGTTCAATTTCCGATTTTCTCTAAAGTACGCGTTGTATCGTATCACGTTGCCACTAATGTGTTGAATATTTAAGGACAGCGAGGACATGTACGCGCCAGACTCGATCGACCTCCTCCAAAAAGGCGGACTAGACTTCCATAAACACGAAGAGATAGGCATCATTCCTAATGAATTCGCAGAGCTCATGATCACCTCTGGCCTGGTCTTGAATCCGGACATTATATGGGTGTCATATCATCCGTCAGTCGCGTTTCGTCTTCGAAGTAGCGTCTGCTGATGTCCACCAGTGGCTACGACTTTGGCTACTTTCTCAAACTCCTCACCGGACAATCATTACCGCTATCTGACCGGGACTTCTTCCGTCTCCTCAAGATTTGGTTCCCTACAATATACGACATCAAGTATGTAGGGAGGCAGACACCCGCAGCTAAACGTGGCCTAGAGGACATGGCAAACGCTCTCGGAGTGTGTTCTCATGCACTTTACTTCGGTTCTTTGTCTCATATTGAATGTCTCACCAGGTGACGAGAGTAGGACCGGCACATTTTGCTGGCTCCGACTCTCTGCTCATCGTTAGCTGTTTCTTCAAGTTACGCGATACCTACTTCGATGGTGCAATTGACCACGACGAGTTCAGTGGGATGCTATACGGTTTAGGGAGAGCTGCCGCTGTTATGACCAATGGTACAGACCCAGGGAGAGGAGGTGCAACGTTGGCGGAGAGAGAAGACAGGATGGTGGCTAGGGAAACACACAACCAGACCCCAGGCCCAACAGCAGCAGCAATGGCCATGCAGCCAGGACAGGCTGTTGCAATGGGTATGCCCATGACCCCCGGGCTCGGTCCACAAATGCCTACCAGTCCTTATGGGCCNATGGCCAACGGTCAGTACTTGCGGACATCCATGGTCGGTGGACGGTAGCTGCGTTTCTTTTTCGTTTTATGTATTTGATTGTACGTCTCCCCCGCTGTTTCCTATTGGTTTTTGCATATTCTGTATTTAACAGCTCATACTGCTCTGGATGGTGTCCTGTTCATGATGGGNCCGTTGTTTTCTGTTCTGTTCTGCTGTAGCCCCAATGGACTTGCATTTGTTATCATTATGAATACATTCCTGATGAAGCTGCACGTAACTAAATGCGTGGATATATAGTACAAGGTGAGCAAAACTAGTACAAGGACAAGAGAAAATCAAGGGGAACACTACTTCGCCGCTTCTTTCATCTCTGCCGTCGGAAACTTTATGAACATGTCACGCAACTTGTCGATGGGCAGGGCCAGGAATCCTGCGAGGGTTTCATACGGAGGTTTGTTTGGAAATGATGGATGAGCGCTGAACAACGAGGTTGGTACTTATCATCGCGAGGATGGGAGAGTACGTACTGGGTGGGAACAAACTTCTTGGTCGTACTGAACTGAGATGCAGCCTGTTTACTGAACTCCTCTCCTAACAAAGGTTCGAGAAGAGGCAAATCTTTCTGCTCCTCGCTGTCGTTGTGTTCGTGCAGATGCTTCATGACCTCTGAAAGAACGGCATGATACTCATTTGTACCCGCTTTCAGTGATTCTAGATCATGCAATTTCTCTTTCACGAACTACATGTGGACGTCAGCATTGTACGACGTCTCGTTATAACATGAGGCGCCACCTGATGTTCAGCGCGATCCTGGTTAGCCAACTTGAGTCCCTGCTCTCCGAGATGTTTTTCCATCAAGGGGTAGACGATTATCTCTTCACCGACTGCATGACGAGCAATCTCCCACATCAGTTGGTTCGCCCAGCGATTTTGAGCATCAGAGTCCCCGGATGCTTTGACATAATTGTCAAAATATTCATACATCTAATAGCATAATTGGGCTCAAGAACGAGATAAAAAGCAACCAATTGTAGTTACCTCTTCATGGTCCTCCTTGATGGCAGCTGTGAGTGTTTTTTGAGCGGACATACTACTAGCGGCGGCGTAAGTTCTGACACAAAATGGGCGTCGAACAAGAGAAACGATCGGGGTTCTGAGGAGATTCATAGATAACCAGAGAACAAATCCTTAAGTACTACTTATAACCACGTCGATGATGCTAGTAGCCAACTAGCAGCGTCAAACATGACCTCACGTCTCAGTCAAAGGAGAGGAATCGAATCGATTTAGAAGGGATTGAATCTTCATGAGCCGACGATCAAGTTCTAAGCCTCCAGATAGCACAGTTAGTTGACAATAGAACACTGAAAAAAATAGTTATATGGTTGGGATACTTGGTGATACTGGACGGTGCAGGCGAGCGCTCATCGAGGGGCTGTCGACAAAGTCAGACTACCTCGGCCCCTCTCAGCCAATGATCTTCGTCCGATTCAATATCGCGCCTCACTCGCGGCGCGCCTCCACTCACACATGCTGTTCGGCCATGATGGGAAGAAAAAAGTATATTCTATCTATGGAAATAAAATCCAACTCCGCTACCACCCTCTACAACCCCTCCATTTCCTATATGGTTTGTACCTGACAGAGGGAAAAGCAGAATATGCCGTCAATTCAAAAATACCAAAACAGTAATTCACCCTAATTCCAAGAGAAACTCACATAGTTGCTTGGGAAGATTCCTTTTCTTCCTTGTGAATTTATTCCTATAGAAATGGGTTCAAGGTTCAAGCTCTCCCCAAAAGTGATCATCGCACCTTCCCACCATCCATCCCCGTAGTTCTGACCGCCGCTAGGACCAGACGAAAGCTCTACCGTTTCCCCGTCGGAAAGTGGGAGTTCATCTGAGCCTTGAGCATCGTAAGCATATATGGCACGGACTATTCAAAAGTAAATTACAAAATCTAATGAGTACATGGAAGACCTTACCGTATTTCCCACTACCCAAGCTCGGCCTTGTGGATGGAGGCGGAGGTGCAGGTGGACCTGCTTCATTGTATTCAAGGTAGGATGCAGGAACAAGACCGTCGTCCCCGCTTCTATTAGCCACCTTGACCCATCCTGAACCGTCGTCGGGTTCCAGGACGCTGACTACGTCTCCCTCTGTAGTGGTCAGTCAATTTTGGAATATGTGATAATGATTAGCCGGGGAAAGCACCTGAAACTTGAAGTTCGAACTCTGATGATGCTGAAAAGTCGAACATGACTCGCGCGGTTGGATAAGAAACAACTTCCTCCGGTACTGAGCTAACAAACGAGGACGGAGTGGCAGGAGTACTCGCTGGAGACGGCGAGTCAATTGGTCTGAATAAACCCTCAGGTTACTACTTACAGACGGTGCTTGCCCGAAGAGCTGAAGCTGTAGATGCACTCCTTCCCACTGGTGCCACCTGTCGTGCACCTCCTTGGATACAGTCCGCAGGAACCTGACGAGAGGCTCAGCAACACGTTCCACCTCAATAGAATCATCCTACTTTAAGTTCGCATTTAGCGTGGACAGATAAGTTACAAGCTTTACAGGTCTTCCCCTGTTTACTCAGTCCCCAGATTGAAGTCTACTCGTCAAGCTCCGCATGTTAGAACAGTGCGGTGAGCAGGTGGTAAATTCCGTCACCTTACAATAACCACAGGTCGTGGGGATCGAAAAAGATGAACTTTTAAAGGTATGGGGCCTCTCTCCTCCGACATCATCTGTTACAAGAGGTCAGCTATGTTGGCAGACACTATTTGTCAGAAGTAAACGATTCAGACAACGAACGAACCTCCTATAGCACCAATTATAGTCTCTATCTCGGTCTTCAATATGCATTCCGACGTTGCAAAATAGGCAAGCTGATGCCTTGCTTCGAGGTAATTCTAAGGACCAGTCGATCACATGGTAGACATCAAGTCTGTGTGAGACCTACATCGGAGACTTCATCTATGTTACCCAGAGAGTGTTCACTGGTATATGCGGCGACCAATTTCGCCAGCTGCTCAAACTCCCGACCTACACCCATAAGCGTTCAAGATACATAGGCTAGGATTATGGAACAGTTGGCATACCTTTGGAAGCCATTACCGGCCCTAATTCTTGTAATTTACCCTGAGTTCGACCCAGCTTGTTCTGAAGGAATACCTTGGGGGCGTCCTCCACGTTCATTCCATCCTAGTAGAGCATTACATCAGTATTCCTGCATAACCTCCAGACAGAGACCTACGGTGTCGTAGAAAGTGGCGCAAGGCTCGAATTTCCAGTCCCCGGGGGCGGTGAAGGGGCGTATGTTGTACTCAATAAAAAGTGCTTGGTCCGCCTGAGGATTGACTTGCTGGGATGATGTTTCCACTGCACTTAGATATGCTGGTCAGAATGACCAAAAAATAAATGCGGTCCGAAACTTATAAAGAGCATGATTTCTTTGAAATTGACTTGCGCGACTTATAGCCAAACTACATACCTTTCCCGAGACTTATAAGAAAGAAAACGAGCCTCGGGGATACCGGTCGGGCTTGACCCCACGTAAATAATTACCATTTCGAGGTGAGTCTAAGCAGATACAAACAATGTGTCACTAGAAACCGATGATGCGGCGTTGACGGGTGAGAATATTAACTAGTTCCCTAGTGCGGTAGGGTCTATTTTGTCCTAGGAAGACTGGTAGGAATGTAATATATTTATCCTAGTTAGCACAAAGTATAATCAAAGAGGAGGAAAAGCTCTTGTGAGCTTCTGGTCGTCTTGGACCTCTGAAAGTCAAAATGTGGGAGGGTCTGAAGGCTATGAATGACTTCACAAGGTCTTAACATGTCGGATGTACGATATTTCGTTTTATTTTCCTTAAATCAGAGCTGTAATGCAATGTAACAGACCTGATATGGCCCCTTGCCACCTTTTCGTTATGAACTACGCCACAATATCTCTTTCCGTCGTTTAACGTCGAACGTCGGTCCGGGTCTTCGCTTGTGCTCCTTTCCTTCGCCTACCCATTCGGGAATGACTTAGCTATAGGTCGCGCAACTGAATTTAGTGCTCTACATAAGTTGCGGACCACATTTTATTTGTTGGTCATTCTGACCAGCATATAGTCCATGGTTTAATTGAAAAATAACCTAGCCTACGACAAATCGGTTGCACAATGGCTGTTATCAAATACCGTATTAAGTTATCATACTGGTAGTTAAGAAGTATACAAGCTAGAGAGCATGATTGCTCGAATCTGGTGAAGATTACAATATGTGTTGCTCATATGCAGCGAGCGCCGAATCCAAAGGAGGGGTTCCTGTCATCAGCTGCCGCTTGAACGAGTTCCAGCGATTGCGCTCCGTACTAGAGTTTGGTGTCTTCCTCTAGGGAACAGTGCTTTTCGACATCACCTCCAGTTCATGCGTGATACTCGTCATTACACCTGTGAGCATCAAACGCAAGCAATCGCGAAGCCTGAGGACGTCGACGTTTTGCTTTTCGGAATCTAGTCTGCAGAGGTAACTGGTGTCTTGAGTGTCCCCCAGGAATATCGAGAGAAAGAACAGCCATTCGTTAGGCGTCCTATGCATGTTCCAGTTCAGCAGTTCGAGCGCGGTCCTTTCGAGCGCGTTAGCTGCAGCGGGGGAACAATATGCGCCGAGACACCTGAAAGAATTAGGTATTCAGGGGTCAAATCGACGCTTGGGAAGTCTGGAAATTGTGTGCTTACCATAATTTCCCATAGTGCCTCATGTGCTCGCAGTGGTGGTACTTCCATGCCAATACCAAAGATAATGCTACGATGCGATGAATCACGAGAGATACTAGATTGTCAGAACCAGGTGTTGCGAAGAACGCGGTTGGCGTCAACTCCGTCGCATAGGACATGGCTAGAAATACCAGAGCTTCATCTGATAATGGTATAAGAAGACCCGCTATTCCCATGATAGTCCATGCTCTGGCTATCATGCCCATAGGAACAAATTCCCTGTAGATTTGGTTAACTGGATGCAGAGAATATGAAAGATAAAGACCGAACCCGGGCTTGTCTACGCGCTGTTGTCCAGTAACGCGGTCGTACAATATCTCGAACATAAAGACAGACAGTGCGTGGTGAAAATCGCCTACTTCAATCTCTGCAGGCTCCACTTTTTCATGCATCGGCATCATTGTTACACCAGTGTGTCGAGGCAGGGGGTTTATCATGACATCCGCGTCTACTACTAGGTCTGGCTGGAGTTGGAGACCAAGATGGCCAGGTTGGGAATCGTTGGGCCGCAAATCATCTGAGGATTCACGGTCCTGAGTTGTGTGCAGAAATCCAGCGGGAGACGTATTAGGTCGAGTAACAGAGGCTGTAGCCAAGGTCGGTTCGACAACATGCGGTTCAACGAGTATCGCTGGATCCAGAGCAGACACAGAATCAGTCAGGAATGGACTTGTAAGATCGATCACAGAGGAATCGGTTAACGGCTTGCTGGATTGTGAAGTGTGTGAGACCCGGGGGCGGGTGTGGCTGCTGGGGGAATGCAATATCCCCTCTACTCCAGGTTGCACAAGGGATGGCCGACGTATCGTGGACGGTGGAGGTGGAAAGAGCTGCCATATTTCACCAGATTTCAAAGGTGAGTCCAGGTTGGTCGAAGACGATGAAGACATGGGTAAAGGTGGCAACGTATGGTTCGCTTCACAGTTCGAGGAATGGTTGTAGTTTGAACGACCTGGCCACGATGTTGAAGAGCGCCCCCATAGTCCACATGTGGATGCAGCAGGTATTTTGCGTGCAAGGAATTGAACGGGGAAGACGGACTTAATCGTTGCGTCTACTCCAAGGAATGAGAGAACCGGCGGCCAATAGTCTAGGGAACCTCCAGAGTTGATGATCTTCGAGGGCGCGGAGAATTGCATAAGTAATGGTAAGTTCATGTTGAGGTAAATCTTGGGTAAACAGGTGGGGGTTAATCCCGGAAGGTCTGAGTTGATTGTTTGTATTATAGCACGGCCGGAGTTTATATCAATGGGCGTCTATTGTAGTGCCTGTTTGGTTTAGGAACCAGGCAACAACAAAGACAACAAAACGACCAGAAAGGCAATAAAAGGCTTCAAAAGGAAGCCAGTTGAGGCTTCAAATTGCGGAATGGTCGGAACTGCATACCCCATTCAAACTTTGGGCTTCAGAAGAACATCTTCCTCTCGTGGCGGGGAAATCGTTGTGCAAGTCAAGCGCAATTCAGTCTAGCTTGAAATGTGTGCTTTCTTGGGGGCTTGTCTGTCCCTGACAGCAGACCGGTTGCGAAGGACTGAGGAGAAAACATAGAACAAGAACAAGAATTGTTGTGAGAGGACCGAAGTAATTGCCAAAGCAATCGAGGTGGCGATGGCGATGCAGGAAGCCATCAATCCCTTGGTCGGCTAGTTACGACGCTTGTTCATTCCCTCCATCGTTCACTCTACGAGTCACAACGTTTCGCGCGAAGGCTACAGAGCTTCAAGCAAAAGCAGAAACGAAGGAAATCACTGGGATGACCAATGATGCATTACAGGTTGTAGCCGCAACTGCTATCCACTCTCTATTCACGTCGGGCAAAGTCACCGTCCCCATATCTGCCCTTGACCTCCTTACACGCGTCATCACATTCAAGCCCCCTGCTGGGCTCATCCAAGGAGACCAACCGCCTCCTAGACTACGTTTTACAGACCTCGGGCGNTTTGAGAACATACTTGAAGATCTTTCGCGTTCTTGGGATCAAGCAAAATTGTTCATACACAGACGCGACAACAATGAACTCGTACTTGTCGATTTTGTCCTTTTGGAACCACCAACTCTTGGGGAGAGTTTTCTGAACTCAAGAAAGAGAAAACGAGTGGTAGATGAGGAGGCAGACTCTGCAGCCGGAGATGAGGATGAAGAACAGAGCTCGGATGAGGCTGGGTATGCACAATCATTATTGACGTTGGGAAACCTGTCGAGGGAAACAAGAGAAGTCTACTCCATTGTGCAGAAGAGTACCGCTAAAGGGAGACTTTTGGCAGAACAAGTACGTGATTCAATCATCGTAGGTTGCATTATGATTTTCACTAATATTACAAGTTATAGTTCCGCTCAGAGAATCCAAGTTTCGAGCCGATATGTCCCCATATCACCAAAGACGAGTGTGCTAGATCCAGAACTTCCGATTTCTCTGGGCCTATTCCCGCTAGCATCTGTGACAGAATCCACTTTCGCCCACTCATTCGACCCCACACTGATATAACCCTTGGACACTGTTCATATCTCAACACATGCTATTCCGAACCAACGTATGCCCAGTCTCCGTCCATCCCTCCGTTCCCGGGGCAGACGCATCAACTGGGTCCTGGTGCTCGSGGACCCTCCTCCCTTCCATCTGGTTTAGGCGCAGGCGGCAGGGGAAAAGAGAAAGCGCCGTGTAGATACCTCCATTATGAGGTGGATTGGGATGTTAATGACGGGGAGCGACCTCGGCAAGATCAACGTGTTGCAAAGAGAAAACCACACAAATTAGGGATAGGCTTAGGCCCTGCTCGAAAACTGACGAAAATAGTATGTAGCTCAAGTTCGTCTGGGTTTGGAGAAGGGCTCTTATAATTTTACAGTTGCCTCCTCAATGGATAAACTGTGACTTGCGTCGGTTCGACTACTCTGTTCTTGGGAAGTTCCATGTCATCATGGCAGANCCCCCCTGGGACATACATATGAGCGTAAGGCAATTCCCGTGACAGAATACATTCCAGTAACGAGGCCGTTTTAGTTACCATATGGGACGATGACGGATGACGAGATGAAAGCCATGCCCATCCCTGCACTACAGGATGAAGGGCTTCTCTTTCTATGGGTAACAGGCCGCGCAATGGAAATTGGAAGAGAATGCCTTCGGGTCTGGGGTTACACCAGAGTGGATGAAGTAGTTTGGCTTAAAACCAATCAGGTTATTTCGGCTCGACTTCTGCGATTCTCCTCGTGTGTTATTGATCCATCGCCCCCAGCTTCAACGTGTAATTCGAACAGGTCGAACAGGTCACTGGCTGAACCACACCAAAGAACACATGCTCGTGGGCGTGAAAACGGTCATCGACCCAGTACCAACACACTCAAATTCCCCTCTTGGGTCAACCGTGCTTTAGATACCGACGTCGTAGTATCCGAAGTCCGAGAAACGTCCCGAAAGCCAGATGAAGTGTACAACATCATCGAGCGAATGTGTCCAGGGGGTAGAAAGGTGGAGATCTTTGGGAGGAAGCATAACACTCGCCCTGGGTGGCTGACGTTGGGAAACCAGTTAGGCCCGGATCAAATTTACGAGGAGGATTTAGCTGCCAGGATCAAGGCCAAGTAGGTCTATCTTCCAGTAGATTTCATTGGAATCTAACGTTTCCCTCCATCTCACCCTTCTGTGTGTGTTGTGTGCTCCTCAAAGGTACCCTGATCGGCCTGTCAATATCATGAACCACCCGAACGCGGTTGGATTTGGACAAATGCAGTTCTAACTGCAATCTTGTTGTTGTACTTTTCCTTTGAGAACGCGGAC
Source organism: Chondrostereum purpureum (assembly GCA_004354395.1). Classification (NCBI taxonomy): domain Eukaryota; kingdom Fungi; phylum Basidiomycota; class Agaricomycetes; order Agaricales; family Cyphellaceae; genus Chondrostereum; species Chondrostereum purpureum. Next base: position 2,794 of record LBLO01000264.1, on the reverse strand, counting down.
AAATGGACAGAGACCAGGACAATGTATCAAAATGTATGTCATCCTTCTATTGTTGTTGTGTAATTAAATTTGTAGTAAGAAATGTATGTGTATGATTATTTGTGAAAGTCCAAATCCATCCCATGAAGATAATAAAGAAAGAAAGAAAGAACGGGATATAAGCATACAATGCATTGTACATTGGGATTCTAAGAAAAGAGAGTGAAATCTAGAAAGTGAAATCATGACACAGGGCGGCGGTCTAGTTCTTTGACCAAAAGATCGTTAACGTGTTTCGGGTTATCTAAGTAAACTGCGATAGGGCTAGTCAGAAGAATAAAATTTGAGTGGGAGGTTGCAGAAACATACCATGGTGGCCAGCATTGTTGACAATGTACATTCTCCCATTGCCGTTGCCAGCTTGGCGCAGTTTCTCTACGCTTTCTTCCCCACCCTGAGGATCCATCCAATCATGATCTCCATCTGAATGAGGTTCTATGAATGAACTGCATGACTGACTGAAGATGGGATAGACTCACAAACGAAGGTGACAGGGATCTTGAGTTTGTCTATGCGGTCTACGAGAGGCATCCGTGCATGTGCACCAGGAGCAAGGATATGAGCTGCAGACAAAGGTGGTCAATTTGAGACCATGGACAGACCCTAACTGAAGAGACTCACAGATACAATACTCCCCTGATCCCTTAGCCACGGTGATGTTAAGGATGTACTCGTGCATGTCTCGTGTCTCTTCTTCCGTAAGTCCACTGAAACGACGCGAAGAATACTGCACGACGCGTCAATGTTTGGGTTTCTGTGATAATATGGCTCTAGCACAAACCTTTCCAACAAGCCAAGGCCCCCACCAGGATAAGGACCGAACTACCTGGAACGGAGAGTATCCTTCTTCCCATAGGTACGTCAACACTTTCCTTCCTCTACTTTCCTGCTTCTTTGCTACTCTCTGCTCCTGCTCGATTGCCTCGATCTTTTGCAGTGTTGCTACCTCTACAGAGCCGCTTGAAGTCGATGCACTTTCATCGAACTCCCTTGACGGAACCGTATTGTTCGGATCTCTGGGAACACCGGCAGGCGAAAGTAAGATGAGTTTGTTCACCCTCGTGGGGTACTTCAACGCATAAACCACGCTGAAGTAGGCCCCCAAGGAATGCCCGATAAGAGTCATCTTCTCTAATCCCATTTTGACCCTCCACTCTTCTAAAGAGTCGACAAAGAATGATTCTGCTTCTTGGACGCGGGCAGATATTTCCTTCCGCGGCGATTTGACAGAGAAAGGAACACGCGCGGAACGACCCATGCCTAACCAGTCCAGAGCATAGACAGAGGAACCTTTTCGGCCAGCCCATTGAGCTAAGGGCATSAAGTTTTGGAAATAGAACCCCAATCCTGCACCGTAACCATGTAACAGGACGGCTGGTGGAGGTGCTGCAGTGGATGGGGATGTAGATGTGATAGAGAGTGTATTGAGGTAATGCTTGGGGGTAGCAAGATCGACTCTAGTGCTCTGTGCTATCACAGGGCTGTCGGTAGATATACCAGAAACGTTCTGAGGCTGGAAGAATGGGAGACGCCTGGATGGGATGTTCAATGAATGAGTTGTGATGGGTTGCTGAATGAACTTACCGCAAGAGACGCTCTTCGCTGATTGCGCTTTGTTTCTCGCCTGCCGACCACCTTGAATCAAAGTCAGTCGACAATATGATTAGCTGGTCTGGGTTGCCTANCACTGCTTCAAGCTGGCTACAAATGCAGAGGGAATCTGACCAGCTGGGGGAAGGGGATGGACCGCAGTTGCGGATGAAGTAGAGGGTGATGCACTCATTATCGAAATGAGACTATGCGATGGGCGCAAGGACGAGAGCGCCTTTAAAGAGGACGTTGTGATCAGAGGTCAAGCAGCAACGAGCAGACTGAGACACGCAGCTTCAAACCCCATGTCCCAAATTTATAAGTCATCATCTTTGTCGGCCCGCTTAATGACGCTTGGTCTCGGCTTCGGAATCGCGATCAGCAATCAGCAACGGCAGCGTTCGGCAGGGTCTCTCCTTTGGAATCAAGCACGCACAAACAGGCATCCAACTCTGTACCTGCCTCCATCATGTACAATGGAATTGGTCTGACTACTCCTAGAGGAAGGTCCGTAAATAAATTGCTGCTATGGGGAAATGTGTACTTACTCCTATACAGTGGTACCAATGGTTATGTCGTCCGTAACTTGTCCACACTGCGCAGCTACCAGCCGGCACAGGATCGTGCTAGTGCATGGGATACTGCACCTCCAAAACATCGAGAACCTGACCAAGGTATCCTCGAGCACGAGAGAAAGAGGGGAGTGGAAGTAAAATGCCTGGAGCTGCAACTTGAGCTGGAAGACAAGGGGTACGTTCTATCTCACTTTTACTTGTCTAGCGTATTGAATGTTATTCCCTCTAGCCTCGACGAAGATCAGATTGAGGAGCAGGTCAGCGCCCTAAGAGAAAAACTTCTGGCGACTCTAAATGCAATGGCACCCTCAGCCAAGTCGCTCAAACCAACAGATACACACGGGATGGCTGCTGCAAAGAAAGAGGAAATGAACAAGATGGCCCGTGCATTTGGTACCCGGAGCAACTATGCAGAGGGTGATGCATTCGATAGAGAGAAACAGGAGGAGCAAAAATTCAAACGACAAGCTGAAAGGGAAGAAAGGGACCGGAGGCGGGATGAAGAGCGCGCAAAGATGGTAGAGCAAAAGGCCAAATGGGAGGCGGAGAAAAGGGAAAAAGACAGATTGCGGCGGAGAGAAGAGGACAGA
>LBLO01000263.1:0-34764 GCA_004354395.1 Chondrostereum purpureum | reverse complement strand
CTTCCACTCATTCAATTTATTTTTAGGAAACCATTGCTCTCTATGAGGAGCGTCTTCGTGCCTCTGACCTAAAACGCTATGAACTCGAAGACCTCATCACGGAGCTCGAATCCAAGATTAGTCTTCAAGCTTCTAGNCCACCTCAATCTTCTGCTGCTGCAGCTACTTCTGCCGAAATCGATAATGAAGCCCTCCGCGACCAAATTGTGCACTTACAGAAGAAGGTTGCCACATTGGAGGATATTATTGAAGACTCGCGAGCTGCTGCGGAGAAAGAGGAAGCTATGATCCACGAGAGGATGCGTCGTGTGAAGGATAAAGAGGATGCATTGAAGAAGGAATTATCTGAGGGCAGGAAGGAGGTGGAACGAGTGATTAAATCAGAGGGTAATGCTCGCCACAGGGTAGAGGAAATAGAGGAAGCGTTGAGAGAGAGTACGGTTGCTCTGGAGAACGCTCAATTGGAGATTGAAGGTTTGAGAGGGGAACTTGACGTGAGTCCTTTCTGTTATTTGGTTACTTGCCATACTTATATTTGCCTGATTACGCAGAACCTCAGTGGCATTGTCGCCAGTGGCTCTGCGAACGGTGACCAATTCGAGAGTATTAAAGCTTTGGAGTCCCAGAATACCATGGTATGTGGATTCCTCTTTTTGTCTCAGGCACAGTCTTCTGATCCCTTTTTCAGCTTAAAGGAAAGATTCAGGAGCAGGTTGCTCAGATAGAAGAACTCAATCAAGCGCTAACGGAGCAGTTCGAGGAACTCGACGGTCTGAAGAAAAAAGTGAACCGCGAGGCACCCGTCAATGGTGGTCTACAAGAACCGTATAAACAACCTCCCTCTCCATCTAGACATGACTTGTCGAACGCTAGAGAAGAGATTAAAGGCCTCAAGTGGGTCTCAATTGGTAACATCATATAAAATAGCTAACGCGGTATACCTAGGCATATTGTGCAAGAACTCCAGAAGGAAGCGTCGCATACCGCGCAACAACGGGAGGTGCTTGAATCCGAAAACCGCCTGCTCAAAGCAGAGACCGACCAGCTACGTGAGGTGAGTCCTATCCCCTGGATTTTGTTACGCGGTCGTCCGACTCTCTCCGTAGGAAGTTCGAATCTTGGAGGAGAATTTGGACCAGAGCATTATGCGCGAAGAGCAAGTTCTCAGCGAGGACCCGGCAAAGGNCTCGGATGACGTCGAGGATTTGCGGAAGATGCTAAAGGAGCAGAGGCTCAAACTTGAGACTGAGCTGGAACAACTTAGAAAGAAGCTCGCCGATGCCGAAATGAAGAACAACCGGACGATCCACGATGTGAGTCTTCTTTTGCGGTGGAAAGAGTTTATTATTGCATTGCTCAATGTTGCCATAGCTCAATAAGGAAATCAGCGAACTGGAAACTCTGGTGGAGTCTAAGGTATGGTTTACTTGATTCTGAAATAAGCCAGTGAGACTGACGGTTATGTTCTGCGGCAGATCTATCGAGAGGTACCGATCATTCGTCCCAGTTTTGTCATTCCTACTCACATATTTTCTGACAGGACGAGCTCGAACAAGAGATTGAACGTCTCAAAGATAAGCTCTCGCGCCAGAAGAAGAGGAGCACAGAAGCCTCTGAAACGTACAGACGGGAACGTGGTGGTTCGTCGTCTACCATATCTGTGCACAGTGTACAGAGCAACGGCACCTTGGAAGAAAGTGGCCCTGTGTGTGAGATATGCGAACGGCCTGGCCATGATATATTTAGTTGTTCTCTGTTGAAGGATGACCCCACACCGAGCACGGAATCATCCTCTTTTCCGCAGAGAGTTTGGTGCGACGAATGTGAGCAGGAAGGACACCTTGCCACAGATTGTCCTAATTCGATGGACGTGTTTTGAGTATTCTATCAACGTGGAAAATGTATCGTTATTTCCTCTCTCTTTTCTCCAGGTTACTAGCATTGCTCTCGATTGATTCATTTCTATCCTTCGTTTATATACCCACGTCTCACACTCTCTTACATGCATATTTGTTCTTACTACACATTTCCTTTCATTCCCATCGGTTTTTAATCGACCCCCCTGACCTTACATATCGTATACAGTATTATTGGTACTTAACAGATCCCTTTTGAATATTATTGACCATAGCGAAAGTTACATTCCATTGATGCGGCCGGATGTTTCGATGCGCAGATTTTCTGGGTGTGGCCATAGATGGATTGGCACGTAACGGAATGCCGCTGTGGATGCAGATGGGTGCATCGAGAACGTCTGAGAGCTGATTCGTCGCGATCAAGCAATCCACCCATGACCTGGTCGATCAAATTTCAAGCGTCAGCTGGACGCATTGCTTTGCGCCATCGGTAGGGTAACGGGCTGTTAGGAAGGAGGAAGTTACGAAGAACTTGGCAAATGCGGGGAAAGTGGGGTATGAAGATTAAGGAATATCTTGAGAAAGTCTTGGTTGTGTTGTCCTCTACGATAACATGGGTTTGCCCCAGGAGAAGTCTGTCTTGCGGATGGTGGCAAGAGGTACTACTACTAATTGGTTACCCAGTGTATGGGATGCCGAGGACGGATAAAGATTGAACGATGAAGGTTAGGTGCAAAGCCGGGCCCGAGCATGAGTACTTGAGTAGTAGAAGGAGATCTTCTCCTAGATTAAAGTCTTATCATGAGACTTGTACAAATGAATTCGTCTTTCCTTGTGCGCTTGATGGATTCTTTTGTTCCTGGCAGAGTGATAGAACAGAAAGTGTATAAGCGCTAAGGGAACGTCATGTGTTGTGTTTCTTCCGTCAAAGCAGTGATAAGCACGAACATAATAGACTCGAAGAAATCGACGAAAAGGCATAGAAAATCAAGGAGAGCCTCAGCATACCCCGCATTGGTGCCCCTGATGAGCGGGTACCNGCGGGGATATTACCCCAGAGCACTTACGGCGGGCGTCCGTCTTGGCGGGAAAAAGGTGATCCGACCGCCGAGCGCGGGGTTTTGTCACGTGGTACCCAACGCAAGAAGTTAAATAACGAATTAACTTGCGGCGATTCCCCAACAAGTCTGAGCTTTTGTTCCCCTCGTACCACTACCATGTCCGAAGCTGCTCCCATTCCAATTCATCCCGTCGCTCCCAGAGTTGCAAAGGGACACAAGAAACCCCATGTTGGCCCCCACATTGATGCCTACAGACTTGCCCACAAGGAAACCGTCGGTCATGAGTCCGACAAATGGTGGTCAAAGGTGCGGCGCTGTCATTTCTCTGGGGTGCGCCAATAGATCGTTCGACTAACATTATCACACCACTCTAATTAGATGGCACGCGAAACCCTTCATTGGGATCGACCATTCCATACCGTCCGTTCTGGTGGATTCGAGACCGGAGATATTGTCTGGTTCCCTGAGGGAGGCCTCAACGCATCTTACAACTGTGTAGACCGATGGGCTTTCAAACACCCCAACAAGGTTTGTCCCCCTTCGTTAATTGTTGTGGGCTCATGTTGATGCTTCGATGTCCACAGACTGCAATCATTTACGAAGCAGACGAGCCCGGTGAGGGCCGAGAAGTCACTTATGCCGAGCTTCTGCGGGAAGTCTGCAGCATCGCGAACGTCCTGAAGAGCTTCGGCGTCAAGAAGGGTGACACTGTTTCTGTGTACCTGCCGATGACCTGGCACGCTGTCGCCGCTTTCCTTGCTTGTGCCCGCATCGGTGCCGTTCACTCTGTGGTTTTCGCCGGATTTTCATCGGAATCACTACGGGATCGTGTTCAAGATTGTCAATCCCGCGTTCTTATCACCTCTGATGAAGGAAAGCGTGGTGGGAAGACGATCGCGACAAAAGCCATCGTCGACGTTGCGTTGAAGGCTTGCCCTCTCGTTGAACACGTCCTTGTCTTGAAGCGAACGGGTAACACAGTCCCCTGGACAGAAGGCAGAGATAAGTGGTGGCACGAGGAAATCCAGAAAGTTCCCAGCTACTGCCCACCGGAGGTTATGGCTTCCGAGGACCCTCTTTTCATTCTCTATGTAAGTTGTCTACCCTCAAACCTGTCGGATGGCGCGCTAACGTTGGTGTCCAGACCTCCGGATCTACCGGAAAACCAAAGGGTGTCGTCCATACCACTGGAGGGTATCTCCTTTGTGCTGCTCTTACGGTCAAATACGTATTTGATGTGCATCCCGATGATAAATTCGCTTGCATGGCCGACATTGGCTGGATTACAGGCCACACGTAGGTTTCTATATTTCTGACCTGGACCCGCCTCTGACACATAACTTTGCAGCTACATTGTCTATGGCCCTCTGGCTAACGGTGTTTCCACCACTGTCTTCGAATCTACGCCTGTATATCCGACACCCTCCAGATACTGGGAAACAGTAGAGAAACACAAAATTACTCAATTCTACTCTGCCCCTACTGCAATCCGTCTTCTTCGTCGGTTGGGCTCCCATCATGTAGAGCCTCACGATCTATCTTCCTTGCGTGTTTTGGGATCCGTCGGAGAGCCTATCAACCNTGAGGCCTGGAACTGGTACAACGAGCATGTCGGCCGCATGCAGTGTGCTATCGTCGACACTTTCTGGCAGACCGAGACAGGCTCCATTGTTGTTACTCCGTTCCCTGGTGCCATCGAGACAAAGCCAGGAAGCGCCACAGTTCCCTTCTTCGGTATCGAGACTGCTATCCTCGATCCAGTCTCTGGAAAGGAGCTGGAAGGCAACAACGTCGAGGGTGTTCTCGCTCTGAAGAACCCATGGCCATCAATTGCTCGTACTATCTACCAGGACCACAAACGGTACCAGGAAACCTACATGCAGCCCTACCCTGGATACTTCTTCACCGGGGATGGTGCAGCTCGTGATGAGCACGGTTACATCTGGATTAAGGGTCGCATTGATGGTGAGATTTTTGACGGTTCCACTTCATTGTCGTATGCTGATTAAATGCGTTCCTTAGATGTCATCAACGTCTCTGGTCACCGTCTGTCCACGGCGGAGATTGAGTCTGCGTTAATCATGCACAAGGGCGTTGCGGAGACTGCAGTCATTGGGACAGCTGACGAGTTGACGGGTCAAGCGGTCTATGCTTTCGTTACCCTCAAACCGTAAGTTTACAATCATGCATCGTTCTATCACCTCCACCTAAGATCTTGCTATCTTCTAGTGAATTCGCTTTTGACCCCGCAGACGAGGCCTCTCTATCTAAGGAGCTAGTCATCCAGGTTCGCAAGGTTATCGGTCCCTTCGCAGCTCCCAAGAAGATTTTCATCGTCAACGACCTCCCCAAGACACGTTCAGGAAAGATCATGCGTCGGATCATGCGCAAGATTGTGGCAGGAGAGGGTGATCAGCTCGGGGATCTCTCGACCGTTGCTGAGCCCGCGACAGTCGACCTGATCAAGGCGAAAGTCGCTCAGAGCTCCTGAGTTTGTTCGTTCTCTTGTGGGGAGGAGATAGAGCGGCCGATGCGCGGCATACATATATTCTGTCCAGCGGGTGTTCTAAGGGTCTTAGGATTAATGCAGCTACCTCATATAACTTAATGTATTTGTACGATTTTCTATGCATGCTATCTAAGACTCTGATTTGAACTGATCAACTTGGAATGAACTGCACTTCGAGAATTCGAACACTTCATGTATGCAAACAGTAGTGCAAATGTAACAGGTACGGGCCTAGTTGATGTCATCAGGTGTCGCCGTGTCGGATGGGGCTGTCTACGGGAAAGTTACAGTTGAATTGTAGAGAAAAGCACACAAACCATAGAATTGAGCATCTACTTGGGAATGAAACTGCTGGGTTCCTTGAAGTTGAAGCGGGAGTTCAGACAACGGTTTTTAGTCATCTAATATTCATTGAGAAACTAATGCCTATGCGTATGGAAGTACAGTGATATCGTAATAAATCTTGAACAAATCATAAAATGTCTGGAATAGAGAGAAAAGCGAAAGTAGTAAAGGTATGGTAGGTGAGGATGAGGGATACAGTGTTGTTGATATTCCATTAGTGAGACAGAAACCCAGAAGTAAAGTGAATGGATGGGTGTTAAAAGAAAGAGCAATAAATGAAAGAAATAGGGATGAAGATGCGACGAGATTTACTCTCCAGCCCATTCGCCTCCGCTTGCTAATGAAGCAAAGACGCCCCTGCGGTCCATGAGTTCTTCATATGTCCCATGCTCTGCAACACGTCCCTGGTCAAGCACCACGATTCGGTCACATAACCGCATCACAGGCAGTTTGTGAGTGACCATGATGACTGTGCGCCCTGATTTAACGTTCTGGATGGCGTCGAGGACAGCGGCTTGGTTGACAGAGTCTAGTGCAGATGTGCACTCGTCAAGAATCATGATCCTCGAAGGTCTCGCAAGCGCACGCGCGATGGAAAGACGTTGTGCCTGCCCACCGGAGATCTGCGATGCATTCTCACCAACTAGGGTATCGTAGCCTTGCGGCAGGCTCATGATGAACTCATGAGCACTGGCGACCTTGGCAGCTTTTCGAACGTCGACACTGGTAATGGACTTATCACCGTAAGTGATATTGTCTGAGATCGAGGCGTCGAAGAGATGAGGATTCTGGCTGACGACGGAGACGTGATGACGGAGGTGTTTGACGTCGGTGGAACGCAGCTCAGTCTTGCCTACCGACACAATGCCGTGGGTAGCTCGTAGAGCCTCTGAAGCAATGCAGCGACGGTCGACTTCCCGGAACCAGAGGTGCCGACAACAGCAACGCTCTCGCCGTTAGAAATCTGCAAGGTGAAATTCTTGAGGACAGGAACATCAGAGCGTTCAGGGTAGGAGAAGTCGACATTGCGGAAAACGATGTCCCCGTTTATCTCAGGTTTGAGAGTCCCTTGAGACTCATCGGTGTTGCTCGAGAGTTTGAGTAAACGGTTGAAGTCGCGTGTTGCATGAACTGCATTGTGGATCTTCTCGGCTGAAAGTATAGTGAGTAACGGCGAATGTCCAACTGAATTGAGTAACTTACTGAAGGCCATGAGCTGAGAACCAATGGAGACCGTGAAGACAACAAGGTTGAGAACTTGAATTATCTCCAGGTAGGTGTAGATGCCGCGTGCCACTAGGACAGCGCTGACATAGAAGAGAAGAGCCTCTGCGAAGTAGATCAATCCGCTGGAGACACCATATGTACATCCCTCAACGAAGGCGCCTTGCACCCCAGTGGAGAGAGCTTTGTCGGCGGAAGCGTCGAATTGCTTCTGGAAGATTTGCTCCAGAGCCATTGAACGGATACCACGGACATTAGAGATAGCCTGGGGTGAGAATATTAGAATGAGAATGAAAGTGATGAGATAAAAGCGACATACATCGTAATAAGCTTTGGCGACATCTTCCCGGGCACGCTTGTTCCTGAATTCACACTTGGAAACGAGTTTGCTCTGAACAGCCATCGTGCCGGCGAAAACAGGGGCAATAGCGAAGCCAGCGAGAGTAAGTTGCCACCCGAGTGCGAGAGCCCATATCAAACCGACAGCTAGCATGGTGAAGACAAGGAGACACTGTCCCAAAACAACGCCGATGAGATTCCTGGCATCGTCACCATCCTTGAGAAGGGTCTGGACGAGACGAGAGGGAACATTTTCACTCTTGTCAAACCACTTCTTATCCTGGGAGAGGATGTTCCGGAAGGTAAGCTTGCGGATGCGCATAATCCACATCATGCCACAGACGTCCATGGTGAAGTACTTGGCTCCAAGCAGAATGCCATCGAGAGCTGCAATGCTCAAGACGATACCACCAAATTTATTAATGGCCGGGACGTTCTGAGCACCAACAGAAACTTCGTAGAGGAGGCGTGATAGCAGGAACGAAAAGATGGGGGTCATTGCACCGCTCAGTAGGCATAAGACAAGACCAAAGGCGATGAGAGGTTTGTGAGGGATCGAGGGGTAGATATCCTTGACTAGCTGTTTCAGGCCGAGAGGAGGTGGGGAGTCGGACTGCTCGGTTGCGAGAGCATCTGAGCTAGGTGCATCAATAGTCAACTCGGGGATCTTGCTTTCATCCCAACGGGTGCGCGGGTGCTGGACGCGCCTGCGCGAAGTAGCGTGCGTCCCACTGTTCTCCAAAGCATGCTTCTCATCAAGAGGGTCGAGCAAGTAATGCGTCGAGTTCGACTGAGATGCGAGCGCGTTGAATGAGAATGTCGTTGAGGTAGGTGAGAACTGAAGACTGCGGCGGCTGCTCAGGGTAAGAGCTTTCTCTGGTGGAGGAAGAGCTGGGATGTGAACACTGGAGGGTCGACGAGCGCGCAGATAAGGAGGGAGATCGTCGTTATCCTCAACCGGGCCAGCGGATGGAGCGATCGCGGGCTGGGAGGGAGTGTTCTTTGATGTTAGATCTGTGATGACCTCAAACATCCAGTTGCCAAAGGTGACACGACGAGAGGCCGGCCGAGCGTCGTGGACGGTAAGAGAAAAGGGTCGGTGATCAGGGATTACCATATCCACCTCCTTCTCCTTCTGAATGTCAGCATCTTCATCAAGAATTTCCTCAACCGTCTCCGTAATATAGGTGTCGTCGATTTCCTTGACCGGAAGGAACCCACCAGTTAGACCTTGAGAATCCATGAGGTGGCGGAATTCGCCATCACTGCTGGTCTCAAGGTCATTTCGATATCCCTGCTCAATAACGCTGCCCTCCTTGAGAACGTAGACAAAGTCGCTTGAGGTGATTTGAGAGAGGTCGTGCGTGATAACAATGGTGGTCTTGTTCGCTCGCCAGTGCTTGATGGCCTCGAAGACAAGGATGCGAGAGGTAGGATCCAAGGCTGACGTAGCCTCGTCTAAAGTGGCATAGTTAGCACGCTTCAAGGTAACGAAAATAACATGACTTACCGAGAATTAGGACGGTGGGGTCTCTCAACTTAGCTCGGGCAATAGCAAGTCGCTGCTTTTGACCTCCACTGAGGTTAGCGCCGCTATTTCCCAGCATGGTATCATAGCCTTCAGGGAGATCGCGGACAAATTCATGCATGAGAGCAGCGGTGCATGCATCGACGACCTCTTCTCTGGTCGCGTGACCAGGAGAGCGCTGAGCACCGATACCTGCCAAACCCATAGCGACATTGTCGTGAACGCTCATGTCGAACAAGATGCATCCTTGGGAAACGCCGGCGACGTGCTCACGGCACCATTGCTCGTCAAGGAATTCGAGATCCTGATCGTCGAGGTGAATAGACCCAGATTCAGGCTTGTACATGCGCAGCAACAGCTGGGCAATAGTAGACTTGCCAGAACCAGATCCGCCGACAATAAAGGTAGTCTCGTTGGCAGGCAGGTACAGGGAGACGTCGCGGAGGACGGGCATCGTAGGGCGAGAGGGGTAGGCGAAAGTGACGTCGTGGAGAGAGAATTCTCCCGCACACTTCGAGGGAGTGATCTTGCGCAGGTGGGCACCACGACTGTGGTGGAAGGTTCGCATAGAGGGAGAGAGGGGTGTCGCAGGGGTGTGGGAGGGCTCAGGAGCGTTGGAGTCAATGAGGGAGAGGAGTGAAGCCATTGCGAATTTCCCTTTGGAAATCACAATGAACTGAGGAATACAAAGCTGAAGATTGCTCGTTGCGATCAAGCAAGCCCAGAAGACTGCCATAACATCTCCCGGAGCGACTGTTCCATCTCGAACAAGCTTCCCTCCAAACCAGAAGGCCTGCACAAACATCGCCATCATTGCGAAGTGGGAGCAGCAGGTCGTGAAACCCCAGACCGAGGTCACCTTTCTTTCTGCCAGTGCCATCTTCGAAAGAGCTTGGCTGAACGCGTTATGCTCGTGGTCCTCAGCATTGAAAGCCTTTACTGTAGCGATAGCAGACAGTGCGCGATCAATAAGAGTACCGGCAGCAGCAGTTTGAGTGCGTTCAATGCCGAGAAGTGGGTTAGCAAGGTTCTGGGAAACGCCCTGAATGATCATCAGGAGCGGGACGGATGCGAGAATAACGAGGGTCAAAGCCCAGGAGCGAGAGAAGCCAAGAGCAAGACAAGTAATTGTGGTAACAAGGTACTGCAAAAGCATTCCAGATGCTAGTGATGAGGCCTTGCGCACTTCATCTGTTTCTCTACATGGCAGAGTCAGTACGTGTCAGAAGTCAGCCGACAAAAGAGTGTCCATACCTGGTAAACCTAGCCATAAGACCTCCAGCGCCAACTGGACCAGACTCTTCATCCGCAGTCTGAACAGTTCCTTCGCCACCCATTTTAGTATCAAACCAGGCCATCTGCTTGTTCGTGACAGACGCGTAGACGCGTTTGCGCAGAGACATCGTGTTGTTCTCGCCGGTCATGATCCATAGACTAGAAGTCAGACTACCGAGAGCAATAGAGCCAACTGCGAGAGCAAGAAGTTCGAGAGCATTGATACCAATGGCGCGAAGGAGTTTATCCTTCGCCTCCTGGGGTGGGTTGGGGGTAATAGGGAACTCTGCAAATGCGTTGAAGACTTGACCAACGACTAAAGTCATGAAAGGAGCAATGCCACCGGCAACCATGGAGGAAACAATAGCGGGGGTGAGCATGCATAACCGTTGGCGAAGGGTGAGGAGAGAGAAGAGTAGTCGGATGGAAGGCTGGGGTGCTGGTGCTGCAGCTGTTGTAGGGGGTGGAGGTTCGATATCTGTATGTACAGAGAGACGTTTCGAGTCATCATGGAGGGATTTGTGAGATTCTTTAGCGTCAGATATCGTGTAGATGGATTGTGGCGGGAGTGGGAGTTCGTATTCGAGGTCATGAGAGTTGGCAGCGCCANCGTCGAGAGCCGACGGACGAGCCATGGGAGATGGTGAGGGTAAAAGGGAGGGAACGAAGACAGAGACCCGAGCAACCTCATCCTTTCTTTTGTCTCTTTCATTTGGGCCCTAACAAAAGAAAGTGGTGATGCGGGACAATGGAGTTAGTCACGCCGTCACAGACATAGAACAATAAGATCTCGCGTGGCATGCAAGACATTGTCTCTCATCGGCCNTTCGCCCTGGTCTTCCAGGATGTGTTATCTCTGATGGAAATTTACGAGCTCCCTCCGTCGACAATTTTACTGTATGAAAACCTCAAATCTCTCTCGCTCGTTTTCCGCCTCAAACTACTCGGTTTAGCGTGACAGTTCCCAAAGCGGAACTTCGAGCCCGTTTGGGTAATTACACTCAATTGATGTGCAAATAAATAACAACATCACAAGTGGGCGCCTCATGCCCCGCCGGGGGTCGCCTTTCATCCTGAAAAAGAATAAGGAGATAATCCAGCACCCTAAATCTACACCCTATACCTAACCACCAATGGCTGCCTCTGGACATTGTAGTTCAACATAGAACCTCCCAACAATCTGAACTTAGGCACAACACCCATGGAAATACACGGACTACAGCTGCTTTCTCCCACACCCACACGACTGATCTCTCGCGTCTACCCATAGCTTTTCTATCCTGAAGTCGTGTCTTTCTAATCCACTTTCCACGACCCGTCACGATGCCGTGATTGCACAGGAACTATCGAACGTCGGTCCAACGAAAGTCCAGCGGGGGGGGGAGGGGGTTAACTCGCATACCACTTTGTTTTCTGGACTGTTCAGTGCTCTCATACTCAAAGGCCGCCTCCGAGGAGCGTCCCCGCAGATGACAACAATTCGTCATATTTTCTGACTCGTCTTTCTTGCGTTGACTCTACCATCGGATTCGGACCCTTGCTGAATGCAACAAGTGGGGTTGCGTCGTTGCGAGGATGTATCTTCAGGGACCGCCTTGCTGCCGATATTCCCTCATCAACTTGTCCTAGTACTGGGCAGTGACCACCGTCGGAGGACGATAGCCTCGTTCGGATGCGAAACCGTCAGCTGCACAGAGTACTCTGACAGGATGACTCTAAATAACTTGCTTGAGACCTATCAGCTATAATTACGGGTAGTATAAATATCTGTGTCTGCTGGCGGGGAGGTTTCATCCCAAGGAAAAGCAAAGCACCATCACTACTGCGTACACAGAAGTCATGACGAGATCTCAACTATCCCCGTATTCCCCCAAGCTCGCCAAGAAGGTGCAGTTCCTTGTTTAAACCCTCGCTTGCCTCGTTGTCTCATCGTTTTCCCTAAAATACTTACTCAGGCATTCAGAGCTGAAGCCAAGAGACAGAACAAGCCAATGCATGTGGCGGTTGCAGAAGCCCGAACAAAGGCAAAGGAAAGCGGAGAGATTCCTTACCCCAAACCAACACGAAGAAATGCCGGTAGGATGGATGGGTGGCGGTGGAACGGCGATTCGTTCATCTGCAGCGATGAGATTGACGACGAGTCGGCGATGTATGAAACCGCCGAAGGACCTGAGCTGAGGGATGGGAATGAAAGACAAGGGTTCGAAGAGACGAAGAAGTCGGAGAAGATTGTGGTATCGATCCTGGATATTGCTCGTCCTATGAAGGCCAGGCAGCAGGGAGTAGCCAAGGATTTTGAGATGATCGAGGGAGTGACGAGAGTAGTAGCGCTTGCTGATTTTGAAGAAGGGTCAGGAGGTACAGACGCGGAGGAATGGGATTTTTTAGAGACTGAGAATGCTCCAAGAAAGGCATACTCTCTCGTACTTGCAGGGGGCTGAACACGTTGTTGCGAGAGGACATTGCTTTGGCTCGGGTTATTTTTAGAGCGCTGTAACGGATATATGTTTTTTTGATGAATCATGAGTCACCCGGGACTGGGCGCGCTAGCGTCTGGTCTTGTGTTGAAGAGGCGACTTATATAAGTAAAGGATATATCATTAGTATAAGTACAAGCTGAGCGCTCAACTCGATGCAAGCTTGGCCGGCTCGATGGAAAAGACGACAACGCTAACAGGCCATTTACCACCTCGACGGGGACTACAGAGGGCTGCGAACGTTCTTACGACTGGGGGAAAGCCGGTTGTTGATGACTTGGTGTTCAGCACGCCAGGCCCGCCGACGTCGCGGTCGCTGCCCCCTCGACAAAGCAAATTAACAAACTCTATCAAGCGCAAATTCGACCAAGTAAAGAATGCTTCTAGAAAGCTAACTCGCTCCAAATCGACTCCCGCTGCTGTACAGGCCACGACCCTTGGTCAGAAAAGGAAGCCTCATGCTCGATCAATGTCCATGTCCATAGACACTCCCCCCACGCTCCTTCGCTCCACTACTTTCTCAAATAACATCCTCAGACGCTTTTCCTTCCAGGCAAACATGGATCATCTCCCAGAATCCAATTCCACCGTCGACTCTCTTCTAGATCTCACCGTTCCCCAGCTACTCCAGTCTGGCACACCCATGACCAAAGTCTATAGCAACAAGTCCAAGAAGTTCCTTTTCCGTGTCGACGCAGATCTGGGTCAAATCACTTACGAGTCTAAGAGGCTCAAGATCAGTCAGTACCTGCTTTCTTATTTCCTTGCAATGTTCTTTTGACATAACGCCTGCCATCAGTTCCAATTGAGTCCATCAAGGAGCTCCGCCTTGGGCCCGACGCTCGTTACTACAGAGAACAGTTCCAGCTCTCAGAAGATTTTGACGATCGATGGATCACCATTATCTACATCCTCGACGGCACCTACAAGACCCTCCATCTCATCGCTGCCAACCATGACGTTTTCAACCTCTGGGCCGCCACTCTTCAGAAACTATACTCCATCCGGAAAGAGCTCATGTCTGGGCTCGGAAACCTCGAAATGAGGCAAGCCATCTGGGAGAAACATTACTGGAAAGGCGCAGACCTCCAGAAGGACCAGAAACTTTTGTTCGACGAGGTCGAAAAGCTCTGCACACGGCTCAATATCAATTCGACCAACCAAGACCTCTACAGTCTCTTCCAGGTATGTATCAGAACTGCCTTCAAGTGCTCACTTCACTAACATATACTATGTGTGCAGCAAGCAGACGTAGAGAAGAGAAACTACCTGGACTTCGACGGCTTCCGTCGGTTTGTCAAGCTGCTCAAGACACGCCCGGAACTGGATAGATTATATAACAAACTCCAGTCGAAGACAGGAAACGAGTTCACCTTTGAAACCTTCAAGGACTTCATGATAGAGAAACAGAAGGTGAAGATGCTCCATTCAAGATTTCTTACCTATGGACTAACTTCTCAACAGACGAGGCTTGGCCCAGAAGATATCAAGAAGGTATACGACAAATATGTTCCTGTCGAAGGTGACAAGCAAATCATGTCTCGAGACTCCTTCGTTTCCTTCCTTCTATCGCCCGAGAACTCTGCAATTGCAGACGACGACAAGGGTGTCTGCCATGATATGACTCGTCCCTTGTCTGACTACTACATCTCGTCCTCGCATAACACATATCTCGTCGGTCATCAACTCGTAGGAGTTAGCACTATCGAAGGCTACATCCGAGCTCTGTTGCATAGTTGCCGGACTGTCGAACGTGCGTTCTTATTGCCCCTGCTGAACTATTCTTATCTTACCCCTTCCCAGTGGATATCTACGACGGTGATAAGGAGCCCACGATCTTCCATGGCAAGACCTTCACATCCAAGGTCTCCGTTAGAGAGGTCTGTGAAGCTATTGCAAAGTATGGATTCGTGACCTCCCCATACCCGATCATCATATCAGCGGAGATACATTGTGGTGTCGCCCAGCAGGCAATGCTGGCTAAGATTATGAGAGAGGTCTTCGGCGATGCGCTCATTACAGCCCCCGAAGAGCCTCGTCCACCTATCCTGGTCTTGCCGAGTCCTGAACAACTCCGAGGAAAGATCATGCTCAAGGTAAGGCAGTGTTTGTACTATATCTTTCACGGAACTAATCTATGTTTGTGGGAAAAGGCGAAGAATCTATTCATCGTCCCACCTGCACCAGCAGTGCCTGAGAGTGTTCCCTCGGATACGTCGACCTCATCCAGCTCAGACACCGACTTCCTCTCCGACCTCAAAGACGAGGGATTGAACCGGGCTCGGAGCGTGATGAAACGTGTCAGAGGCGGGTCTACATCCACGCCCAAGTCCCCCAAATCTCCCGAGAAACAGAAGCCCAAGATGTCCTTAGAGCTTGTCTCTCTGCTCGTGTACACAGTGGGCGTCAAGTGTCGCGGCATCAACCGAAAGGAAGAGTACGCCGTTGAGCATATGTTCTCTCTGTCGGAGAACACCGCGAGGAAGATGATGAAACTTGGCATGGTCGATATTATCAAACACGCAAAGACTCACTTGGTCAGAATCTACCCCAAGGGACTTCGCTTAGGCTCGTCCAACTATGAACCTCACCGATACTGGAGCGCCGGGGCGCAGTTGGTGGCGTTGAATTGGCAGACCTTTGGTGGGTTTAATGACGTTTTACTTGGCAAGCATTTCTAATCTTATTTTTCATGAACAGATTTGGGGTACATGATCAATCATACTATGTTCCAACGTAACGGTCGATCTGGTTATGTGCTAAAACCCCGTCCTCTTCGTGAGCCTTCGAAGGAGTTGTTGTCGCAACAGAAGACCTACTTCCTTGACCTTACTATCATATCCGCTCAGCAACTCCCCCGCCCGAAGGATTCATCTGGTCGGGAGATCGTAGACAAATCTATCATCGACCCATTCGTTGAAGTGTCTTTACATATTCCAGATTGGCCCAATCCTTCTGGGACATCGTCTCCGCCTCCAGGGGGAATCGCGGGCCCTCATCCTGCTGTCGAAGCGAAGACCGTTGCCTTCCGTACGAGCGTAGTAAAGAACAACGGGTTCAATCCTGTATGGGAGGAGAAGCTGCGCATCCCTTTTACTTGCGTTTCGGAAATGATGGACCTCGTCTTCGTACGCTTCTCCGTGAAACAGCACGACGGGGATGATGATGAGGCTCTGGCCTACTTCTGTGCGTCCCTCGGTACTCTCCAGTCAGGTTATCGCCACCTACCTCTTTACGATGCCCAACTCTCGCAATACCTATTTTCTACTCTATTCGTCCGTATCGGAATCTCCGATTCTCCATGATTTCGCTTCCGCTCCTTACCACCTGCAACTTGCTTTCCCGATCCCTTGCTTGTTTTTTCTTGCCCCATTCGCATCACGTATATTTATCACTGCACGATTTTCCTTTTGACTCCTTCGTTTTCAGTTTTCTCTCCCTCTCAAATCAAACAATACTTGTATTCTGTACATCCACCGTCTTCAACGTTCCTATAGTTAATCTATTATCCCAGTAGTTTAAACTTACTCTCTACCTAGGCTACCCGCCTTTTAAACGTGTACAACACCAATTGGCATTTTGATGGACTACAATTATTTCAATACACCATTAGTACCTGCATCGAACGGAGGCTCAGTCTTTCAAATCCACGATTACTGGGAGGAATCCTGTCCCGCCGAACTCTCGTTTGTGAAGTTTGGATGCGCGATGACCAGAAGGCCAGTTGGATGCATTGACGAACACAGTTCGATCCCTCTCGTCTAAGCCTTTTTCCCCATTTTGAAGCTCAAGATCAGGGTCAATTACATTTGCTTTGAACGCAGGGAGAGGAGGAGGTTGTCGGTTTTTTATACGAGGCGAGGAAGAGGTCAGATCTTGTTGGGTTTGAACGCTGGGAGAACACGATCCGTTGGGCGCCNATGGGTGGATATATGCTCCGTGGGATTCGTGGATATGTCCGAATAGGTGTATGCGCGGGCGGAGAGAAGGAAGCCGCGCTGCTAGAGATTCACAGCCTGCGTTGTCGAGAGAGTTCGTGTAGTCGAAGATCCTATGAGGTGGGCCATGTGTAAGCCTGAGGATAAATTCTGAGCATGGATATAATCATGACAAGTGAAAAGTTCAAACTAGTCTCACAATATATCTGTTTTGGGTATCTTAGAAATGAGCTCTATGGGGGACTCGGAGGTGAATATATGGAAGTGAATGCACATGGACTGTTTTTACCTTCTGCTTCATCGGCGTCATAGTTGAAAGCCCAGCTTCCAAATACAGGTGACCACTAGTGATTTTCTTAGCCAGGTATAATGAGAATTTTAAAGGTAGAAGCTACCGGAGATCCATACACCGACCACGTTCTGCCTTCCGCTTTAGCTTGGAATTCATACTGCTCATCTTTTAGGTAAACAATGCCTGCATCTTTGGCAGCCTTTCCCTTGACCATATTCCTGATAGCTTTGACATCCTGAATCGCCCGTGAAGTAGGTGTACTGGGAGAATAGGGAATACACCCACCTCCATTTTGGAACGGTGCCACCGCCTGTAATGATGCTCATACCAACCCTCATGCAAGGTAAGGTCATGGTTTCCTGCAATGATACTTTACACACTGAGAATTATTCGTATTTCATTGCAAAATGCGTTTGGACGAACATCTTTACGGGATGTGGAAGGCTCTTAAGCCAATCCATGGTGACCACAAAATCTCTGACCGTTCCTGTGTTTGTCAAATCCCCACTGTGAAGCAACACATTTCCAGAAGGAACAGGGAATGTTCTCGAGTGGGTGTCACTAATACATACGAAACGAGTCCACTCTTGTGGAGGCGGGGGTGGGGGATTGAGGATATCATATTCGATATACACTTTCTCTTTGGAAGTGCTGAATGAGACAGGAGGGAAAGAAAGCTTAAGATCAGCTGAGGAAGAGGTAGACTGCATTAGTATCGAAGGAGAAGTAGAGACGCGTGTCCTGGTAGAGAGTACTCTGCGCGAGAAATGGATGCCCATCGGCCTTGCGGTGATCCGTGTCTCGCAAATGAGAGACTAAATGTGGCGTGGAAGATGGCTACAGGTGGGACACGTGCTGGCGCCGCAACATGGTTTTCGACTCCCATGATCATCTTTTAGCGGCAGAATCTATTCACAGACTCCTCAAAGGCACTGATGTACGCTTGCGCGTTCATTCTCTACCGGTTTTAATGACTTATAGGCGCTATGTCGTTGAAAAACACAGGCCACAGTTTACTTATAGAACCTACATTGCACCTGTCACCTGAGACTTTTAGCTGTTTCGTTTCCTGGTATCTGTATAGAATCTCCTATCATGTGAAGCCGTAAGGATCCTACATATAAAAGGAGTGTGGGTGTTATCTCCAGACGTCCTCTGTTGCACCCTCAATCCCTCATACTTGAAGATGTCCCAGCCTGCACATATCGTCCACCTCCGTGAGATCCATCCTCGTCCCAGTGTGTTCACTGTCTGGGAACGGCAGAGGCATGGGAGACTTCACTGGCTGAACGAATGCGTTGCTGAGTTTGTACGTCTCCAAGAGCGATTTGCAACTTGTTTAGCTGCTGAGTCTGTTTCTTTTCTCTCCAGCTTGGCGTATTCTTCTATGTATACTGTGGTGAGTAAAAATAGATTCCTCCCTGTCGATCCCCCGCAATTCCGTGTTTTCGGACCAGCTGACTTTTTCCCCAGGTGTGGGGTCAACTGCGACCTTCGTTCTTGGATCAATTCTCCGACAGACAGGCCTCTCATGTGAGCACAACTGCTAATGGTTCCATATGCCCCTGGGAATGCTTATATTTATCCACTGTGAAGCTGTTTTCCAAATCGGGGCCGCTTACGCCTTTGGAATAGTTTTTGCGATCGCGATTTGTGCACCAACATCTGGGGGGCACTTCAGCCCTGGTATCACTATATCCTTTGTTTTGTTCAAAGGCTTCCCCCCATTGAAGGCTCTTCGGTAAGAAAAATTTCCCAGACCACTTGCTATCACGCTGACCACTGTTGCAGATACATCATTGCTCAAATCTTGGGAGGATACATTGCATGCCTCCTCGTCTACGCCCAATTCCACGATTTTATCAAAACAGCGGAGGCAGGTCTTGCAGCTGCTGGCGCATTGGAGGCTGTTCAATTTACTCCCAATGGAACGGGAGGCATTCTTGCTTTGTATACCCAACCTGGCGCCAACCTTGGCCGTGCTTTCCTGAATGAGTTTGTTTGCGTTAGTGTTTTAACTATTCAGCGAGGAAAACATGCCTCTAACGATTCTTATGTTCCCAGTGTGTCTTCCTCGCCATCGTCATTTGGGGATGTCTGGACCCCAGCAGCATTCTTATCCCACCTATGATGTTGCCTTTTGTTATTGCCGCTGCTTAGTATGTCCATCTCATGCGTAGACACTACTGTTCTCTCAATCCTTCCCTCCCACTCAGTGCAACAGCTATCTGGGGTTTTGTTATGCCCGGAAGTAAGTTGCCCTATAACCCCTTCTCGTTTTTACCATCTCCACAAAACTGACTTGCTTCGTCGGCTTGCCTAGTCGCCCTGAACGCAGCCAGAGATGTTGGTGGACGTTTGGCTGCATTGACAATTTATGGGACCAAAGGTAAGGAACCCGTCTCCATTGTCTTTTCGATGGCAATGTTAAATTGGATCATACAATGGATATTCAGCTAGTGGAGGATCGTATGCTGCCATCGCCGCATTGACCAACATCCCAGCCACAATCGTTGGGGCTCTCATCTACGAATTCTTCTTGACGGATTCTGACCGCGGTATGTGTTCGAATATGTCTCCACCTCGTGTTAAATTAACCCATCTTGGCAGTCATCCCTTCGGCTCAACGTGAATTACTCGAAGCTCACAAGTACCATGGCAAAGCTCCTGTGGCAACTTCAGGGGATCGGTCTTCGGGCTCTGTTGTGCTCCAGGACGTAGAATCCAAGCACTAATCAAGGATGGTAGCCCACCCATAACGTTTTAATGACCTTTCCGTGAGGTTTATGAATCAGGATACGAAGTCTCGTTCTTTCTTCAGATACTCCCCGTTTCATTTTGTATTGTATGTAACTTTTCTGTGCGCGGAGAACGGATGTGAGCAGTGTAATGAACGTGTTTGATGTGGATAGGGAAGGAATCCATCTCGAGGTTGTACGCAAAGAAAACACAGAAAGTGAGGGTAGGTTAAATCTTTATACAACATCGGTGGATCCCCCAAGGCGGCAAGCATGAAGAGTGCAACTTTTTGATGACCGAAATCTGACATCCTCCCTCCCAAAACGATCCCCACGTCCCCCAGCCCGATCACCCTCCATACAGAGGAATTATTTCCTGCCATGTCCAGATAAATTACAACAAGTCTGCGAATGCGGCCATCTCAGGTCCACCCGATTCCTGAAGCATAACCCGGATTAGGGTTTGCGAATAAAGCGACAAAGAGAGGAGAACATACCCGCATACCAATCTCCCAGTCTACAATGATAGAAAAAGAATACATCAGTAGATAGCCAACTCAAAGACTTAAATAACACGTACAACTGTAGATGATAGTAACAGCCATGAGGATACCTGTTCCACTTCCAATGGCACCCATTAGATCGGCTGCAACGGACAACAGTCCAAGGATAGCACCACCGAAAGCGGCGGCAGTAGGAATGACCCTCTTTAGCTCCTTGTACATGGAACCTTCACGATGACCAGCCATGACCTAGTAATGCGAAACGATGTTAGGTCGGACGACACATTATATTGGTGGGAACCAACCATCTGTTGATCCTTGAGCTGCTTGGCGATATCACGGGGGCCAGAGCCGGAGACTTCGATCCATGTCTTGGAGAAGAGTGCACAGGCAGAGAGCATGAAGGTGATATAGATGGCTGTGTGAATAGGATCCAGGATGGCCTCCTTCATGGTGTGGGGAGGGGACATATAGTAGGCAATACCAGAGACGGCAGCAAGCTGGGGAGAATCTTCTAATGGCTGGAGACAATGGAGACGTTATAAACGGGCATTCAAAACTTAAAACATATCGAACACACCTCCCAAACACCGAGCAGTTTGACCAAGAAATTTTCGGGGAAACGGTTAGCGAGCATTTGTGAGATGATGAAAACATTGGAAGTCAAGGCGGACTCGAGCATGATGGGCATGTTGGAGGTGTAGAAAAGCTTGACGGGGTAGGACGCACGCTGGCCACGGAACCTGTTGCTCTTAATCGGGATCTCAATACGGAAGCCCTGGAGATAGATGACAACGGCAAAGATGACGATCGTGGCGAGGATGTTCATAATATTAGGGAGACGATCTCTCCAGAAGGCCTCACGGAGAGCACGGCCCTTGTCGTTCCAGGTGAAGAGGAGGTGGAAGAGAGAAACAATGGCACCCTCGAACTCTGGGCCACGTCCAGTGTTAATGGTGGTGGGAGAGAACGCCTTCCAAATGATAGATTCACAAATGTTGGTGGCAATGAAGAGGGAAATGCCAGAGCCGAGACCGTAGCCCTTCTGGAGGAGTTCGTCGAGAAGGATGACAATGAGTGCGGCAGAAACGAGTTGGATGACCAGGAGGAGACAGACGCCAGCGCCGAGGTCGGAGGGTTGTCCATAGAGACCAGTGAGCACATAAACGGTTGCCTGACCAAGGGAAATAATGAGGGCGAACACTGAAATGACACGAGTCAGCAAGAAGCCCGGACCGAAATAGGAGTATACAGACACTTCTGTGCACCGCTGAAGAGGGCCCGATCCTCTTTCAAACTGAAGTCGACATCAATGAGGTTGGCACCAGCGAGAAGCTGCATGATCATTCCTGAAGTGACAATGGGACTGATACCGAGTTCCATGAGAGTACCACGGTTGGAAGCGAGGATAACACGCATCCAATAAAGCGGGTCAGACGAGTCGGAGGACATGATTCCATACAGGGGAACCTGGGAGCAGACCAAGAAGATCAGGAGGGTAACGGCTGTCCATAGCACTTTTTGGTTGAAGGGGACCTTGAGCAGACAGTTAGTCGCCGTGACACGTATTTATATTGGATTTATTCACTTTGCGATCTGGAGAAGACACTTCCGGGAGGATAGGAAGGAAAGGCCGGACGAGATTTAGAAACCGAACTGTAGAGGCCATAGCATTGAGACTTTAGCAAATAATGGAGAATTGGAGGGACTTACATCCGCTCATGATGGTGAAGAGGTGAAGAACTGTGATGAACACGTCCACACGGAATTCACGAAATTTCAGACGTGGCAGAGGCTGAGGTAATCAGCGCGAGGTAACCTCTTTCACGTGCCAATATGTCACATTTGTCACGGCTGTATGTACCATTACGTAGTTATGTTTCAGTCATTGAATCTTGGAAAGCTACCATGTCGAGACGACTCGAATTACACGTCTCTGCGCTGAACGACGATGAATACGAGCTCTATACCTCATCTCTGGCTGACATAACACTTTCCGAGGATCCATCGACCACAGATTTTGCCGCTGTCTCTCTCAGCGTCCGTGAGGCTAGGGCATGGCTCCGGGGCCGNTTACCCTAATATTCCAGCGCAGACGATGGACTCGGTAGGAGGATATAGATTTTTACAGGGACTAACTCTAACATTCTACTAGATCCTAAGGTTATTTTCCCCTAATCTGGCTCAGACCGACTCTCTCTCTGCTGGTGAATTCTTCGCCGCACTGAGACTTGTTCTTCATTCCCAGGCCGGCAAGCCCGTTGACCGTGGTCTTGCGTTCATCCAAGGTACGAGTAATGTTACCTCATGTGCGATCGCCAATTCCGGTACTTATCGTAGCTCGATATGTAGCTCATCCAGCATCTTCCTTCTCATCGCGACCTACTTCACCGTCCAAACCTGCGCCTCCCCCGAAACCTTCGCGTAAATCCATAGAGGACACCATCCACAGCGGGAATCCCCCCAACGTCGACTGTAAACACTCGGACTCGGACGCCAATCCTTTCCAGGCACGCGATGCTCAGCCTCCTCCACAACGCACAGCTCCTGCCGCCGTACAGCAATTAATCAACTCTAATAATCCCTTTGTTACCCGATCCAAGTCGTTCTCGTCTTCGAGGTCGGAGGATAGTCCCCGATTACCTCCTCTACCACCCCGGAAGCCTCCCCCTGTACCAAGCCAATCTGTTCTTCTTCCGCCACCTCGTCATGCTGCCTTGATCGTGCCGACAGCCACGCCTCCTATGGCATCCTCCAAGTCGGCTCCCGTTATCCCTAATTTGTCTCTCTTGAATCATCCCCCTCCAATTCCACCCAAGACTGCACATGTTACGTCAACTTTGATGAAACAAAGTCTGCAGGCCAGTAAAGCCGCCCAGACCATGAAGAAGGCGGAGGCGCAGCTGGAAAAGGAACGTATACTTCAAGTTCTGAAAAGCAGCTCCTCGAACTCCACAGGACCTTCTGTAACTCGGAATCGGAGTGCAAGTCCAAATAAGACTGCCTCGTCTACTTACACCTCGACCTCTAGCTCAGATGATGTCCCTCCTCTTCCCCAGCGGAAATCGAGACGTCCTCCATCTCCTCCAGTTTCCACCAGTTCTCTTGAACAGGTTGCGTATGCGGGTGCAAAGCGTACTGCTAGTCCTTTCAACAGCACGAACACGACCTCCTCCACGCGTTCACCGCAAGTCTCTCCCTCACGTCACATCGTTGACTTACCCGCCGGTCCGCCACCAAAGCATCCTGACCAGAAACCTTCGCCTTTCGGGCCAAGTCTCACTCCCAGAAACCACAAGCGTGCACCGTCCTTGTCACAGTTGCCTTCGCGAACAGTCTCCTCTTCTTTGTCCGAACCGTTCGATCTGGTATACGGTACACCTGCTTCCGCATCACCATATGAGACGACGTTCGCGTCGAGGACCTCTGGAGAAGAATCCCCGACTGCAAGGGTCTTCCGTTCCAAATCGCTGCATAATAAGAGCCCCTCACAGGCTCCCACGCCACCTCCTCCAAGACGTAGGCGGCCAGAGAGTGTACAGTTCATCAACTCTGGTAGCCCCTTGTTCGAAGAGGATGACTCTCCAGCGCGCAATACGTCGACGCCGAGACGTGCTTCTGTAACGAGTAACCCACGTTCAAACTTCCCTGCCCGTGACAAGGACGTATCCCCTACGGATTCTCCGCTATCAAATATTCAGCGGACACTAGCCACACTGCAACCCAAACTCGATGCCCTCCAGCCCAAGTTCGACAAAGCACGGTACAAAGCTGAGGCTGGGCTCTCTAAAAGGGGATTCGTTCGGGATGGGCCTGCGAAGAATGGCGCAAGGAGGGAAGAAAAAGAGAGTCTTATGAGCGAAGAGCGCCACTGGCAAAATACCAAAGATGACGGTGGCGTATTCGCAGACCAGTATGCTGTGAATCTGGACGCCGATAGCGATGACGAACTCCGTTCTCGGCATCGTTCGCCTGGCCGGAGTTCCAGTCCTGGAGAACCATGGAAGGAGATTGAACTCGAACAGGACAATCTCAAATGGCCAGTCGGTGAAGGATGGAAGCCGTTGTGATATTTCACATCCTTATGGTTTGCCTCATGTGGTCTATTACATTCAGCTTCTAATTACAAGAGAAAGAACGAGAGACATTGTATAAAGTGTATATGATTTAGAGACATACTGTATTACCTCGCACGGCATGTATTTACGATAAGCTATCATTTACATCTCATACCATCATATAAACTAAACTAATCTGCACTTCGGTCTGGTGGGAGACACCGCTTCAGCGCTGATCAGCGGTCATGAATGTCATTAGATAGGTACGAAACTACGAAGGTAAGCATAGCGATCAAGAGGAGAAAACACAATATTTAGGATTTGCCAGATAATAAAAAACGAGCCGTTGTTAAAGAGCGTTCCGATGAGAGCAGAGAGAGGGATGAAAGAACGAAAGGGGGATTCGCGCCGGGATTTTAGAGGTATATCAGGGAGGATAATGACAAGAACACAGACGGAATACTATAAACGTCACGTACTGTCTGGCTTTACCCGCCAGATCACCGCTGCGGCGGCCAAACTAAGTACGAGTACCCCCATCGCAGTTTGTACATTTAATGGATGTGACTGCACCGGACGATCAGCATAGTCTTCATATTCGTTGACGGTGAAACATACTGGGAAGCCTTTCGCGATCGTTGAACCGGAGTCTCCCAAATCGGGAGAGTTAGAATCTGACGAGGAGAGGCGGTCAGAAGGAGCTGGGGTAGCCAGAGATCGAGCACCATTGTCAGCATGAGGAGAATGTGTACGGGCCATGGAGACACCATCCTTCTTCAGAACGTTGTCATCCCATGTCAATGATGCCTCGGTACTGCTCGTTTCTTTTGATAGACTACGTTTGCTTGAAGGTGAGCGCCCACGACCAGAACCTGACCGCCGTCTCCTCGGTCGTTGCGAGTCAGCGGAAAGACTACGAGGACTTGGAGGGGTGGCTAGCCCGTTATGATGGGAAGCTGGTTCCCGGATGACGTCGCCGTTTCCGTTGAAAATGTGGTTCTGGTGTACGACGATCTTTTGCAATCTCTCTAATTTCTCCAAACCCGAGTCCATCGATCGCGCNTTGGCCTCCCAGTCCTCACGCGCTTTATTCAGCCGTTCTCTTTCCTGGTTCCATTCTTCCCGAACAGTAGTCCACTGCCCTTCTACAGATTTCTTCCACTCGGACAAAATGGCAGAAATGGATTCAGTTTCGCTTGGGGATGAATGTTTGACAGGGTCCGAGGGAGGAGGGGGAGCGTTAGCAGCTTGCTGTTGCTGTGCAAGTGTAGCTTTCACCAAGCCTTCCAAAGCCTCCACCTTGTTCTCAAGCGATGAAATGGTAGACTGAGCGGTGGTATGTTGAGCCTGGAGAGTAGAAGACAGCTCCAGCGCAGACTCCAATTGGGAAGACAACGTCGCAAGACGGGCAGTCAAATCATCGACAACTGAAGGCGGAATGGTGTTGCCCAGGTGCGAGCGAGAGACCGACAAATTCTTTGACCTGATTCGTGGGTCATAGATATCTCCCTCATCCCTCATCCCAAGACTACTGGGCTCCGGGGTATGAGGGCGGCCTAATTCTTCTCTTCGTTGTCTACGTTCTTCTTCCGAATCTTCTTGATCGTCCCGGTCAATGTTATGCACATCCTCCTGTTCATCGGATTCCCTAGTTTCCTCGAGACCCTCTGATTCTCCAGAAGGTACTGGGTCAGATGAATCAGCAGCGAGCAACTGCTCCTCGTCTTCCTCGTCTACCCGCTCCAACTCATGGGGCATGACAGTTCCCACACTCATTGCGTCGTCGTCGTCGCTGGATATCTCATCATCTATGATATCAAAAGAACGAGTGAGCTCGTCGTCCGACATGCGGCGAGACTTCTTTTCTTCTGCTTCACGGGGGATATGATCTCTCCGTCGCACTGCATCCATCATTTCACGCAGAAGTCTGACCTCGTGTCGGATAACCTCTTGCTCTTTGAGAGCACCCTCCAGTGACCGGATCTTCTCAACGTGCTGAGCCAGAGATGACTGAGTCTCGTGAAGTTGATCCTGGAGTTCAGAAAGTAGAGCATTTGGAGGGGGAGACGAACTGGAGCCAGAGGGAGACGAGGTGCGTTGTTCATGAGATGTTGAGGCACCGGGGTCAGAGTGATTGGATGGTTGTTGCGGATGTGCGGCCGTCGGAGGGCGCACAGGAGGAAGCATTTGAGAATATGGCACAGAATTTGGGGGCTATCGACCAATGTTCAACTGCTTCGTCACCCGATAAGAAATCATTGGAACTTACCAGTCCACCGCCGAGAGTTTCGTGAATTTCTGACATAGCATTGGTAACTGAATGCAACTCTGAGCCAGTTTCCCGACTTTTTTGAAGTTCACCCTGCAGCCGGGTCAAGATGTGGTCAAACGTGAGACCACTCTTTCCAGGAGGCCGCATGCTACCGCCCATGCCGCCCATTCCGCTGAGACCCTGATGGCCCATTGGAGGTCGTCGTTGTTGGTTGGGCCCGAAGCCGAAAGAAGAGTTAGAGTTTGAGGGTGGCACATTAGAAGGACCAGCCTGGTTCATGACGTTGGAACCTGGGCCAGACTGGGAGAGGGAGGATGAGTACTGTTGCTGTTGCATTTGTTGCATCTGGTGCTGCTCTGCTCGGGCAGCCATTTGGGCATCCTGCTCGCTTAAAACGCAGACGACGCGGGCAGCCACCTTGTGATGTACAATGGTCTTGTTGTCCTCACCCACAATGTCGATACCGAATTCCTAAAGAAAGATCAGAGAATGGTAGTAAATATGCCTGTATTAACGTACGACTATGTCGTCTGACTTGAGTTCGTAAGGGTCAGACTCGAGACCCTCTGGACTGAGTCTGTCACCATTAATGAAAGTGCCGTTGGAACTTTTGACATCCTTAATGAATATCTGCCAGAAAAAAGTGAAAAACATGAGCAGAGTCCGCGAGACAGCACATAAGACAACGACGGACCTTATTCCCTTCTTCCCATACCTCTGCGTGCTGCCTGGATAGGACTTTGGAGTCGAAATAGCCGTTTCGTTCGCCTGGTGTGGTCTTTGCGTTTGTCTGACGGCCAATTTTTACGCGTTGGTTGTGAAGAAGAGCGATGTGTTTGGGAACGAAGGAGTCATTGAGAGGATAAAGATATAGTGCCGGATAGGCGTTCATGAATGGCGAGGGGCCAGCGGGCATCGTCAACGACGTCGTTCAAGTCAAGGGGAAGTCCGAGTAGGTGTGAACTTGTGACGTGACTTCTCTCTGGTGACGTGCCGTGGGGAACTTGATGTTACATTCAACATCAATTCCAACCAAGTGCAAACTTTGACAAACCACGCAACAAATGGGTAAGTAACCGGCAACTCGCGAGATGTCTTTTTTNCGAGATTAGAAAACATGGANCCATGAATTGAGTGGGGATTGTGTACTACAGAATATAACTACGAATATATGGATAATGGATAGCGATGCGATGCGAAATTACTGAACCTAATGCGACGGCCAAGTATCAGAATCTACTTTTACCTATATGTGAACGCAGAAACCCTCTAGAAACCACCCATGCCTCCCATTCCTCCCATACCGCCCATGCCACCCATTCCTCCAGCAGGAGCCTTGTCGTCTTCCGGTGCGTCGACAACGCAGCATTCGCTGGTGGTCAGCAAGGAGGCGACACCACTAGCATCAACCAAGGCTGTGCGAACAACCTTCAAAGGATCGACAATTCCTGCCTTGATCATATCGACGTATTCACCCTTGGCAGCGTCATAGCCCCAGGAGAATTTGTCCTCAGAGCCGTACTGGGACAAAAGTGTGCCGACAATGACACTTGCTTCCTCGCCAGCGTTCGTCAGGATGGCCCGGGATGGGTGGGTGATTGCACGACGGATGATAGCGACACCAAGATCTTGATCAAAGTTAGCCGTGGGAATGGGCTTAGCGTTGGCAGAGGTAGGGTGGCTAGACGAGTTGCTTCCGGGTGAAGAAGTTGTGAGCATCATGCTGGCTTTGAGAAGGGCAACACCACCGCCAGGCAGGATACCCTCCTCAACAGCGGCACGGGTAGCGTTCAAGGCGTCGTCATAACGGTCCTTCTTTTCGCCGACCTCGACCTCGCTAGAACCACCGACCTTGATAACGGCAACACCACCGCTCAACTTGGCAAGACGCTCCTGAAGCTTGCTGCGGTCGAACTCGGAAGTGGTGGGATCGGCAATGAGAGCACGGATCTGCTCGCAACGAGCCTGAATGGCATCCTTCGAGCCCTCGCCGTTCAAGAGAATGGTGTCTTCCTTGGTAATTGTGATGGAACCGGTCGTACCAAGGAGGTCAACAGTAGCACGTTCAAGCTTAATGTCAAGCTCCTCAGTGAATACAGTACCACCGGTAAGGA
Source organism: Chondrostereum purpureum (assembly GCA_004354395.1). NCBI lineage: Eukaryota > Fungi > Basidiomycota > Agaricomycetes > Agaricales > Cyphellaceae > Chondrostereum > Chondrostereum purpureum. The sequence continues at coordinate 6,235 of LBLO01000263.1, read as the reverse complement.
TAGCAAGATCGCCGAGAATGGACTTGCGGTTATCACCAAAGCCAGGAGCCTTGACGGCAGCGACCTGGAGCTGGCCACGGAGCTTGTTGAGGATACACGCAGCAAGGGCCTCACCATCAATGTCCTCGGCTATAATGACGAGGGGGCGACGAGCNTGGGCAGCAGCTTCAAGTGAGGGCAGAATGTCCTGGAGCAATGAAATCTTCTTCTCACTCAAGAGAATGAAAGGCTTCTCGAACTCGACCTTCTGCCCTTTAACGTCGGTGATGAAATAAGGTGAAATGAAGCCACGGTCGAAGCGCATGCCCTCAGTGATTTCAATCTCATCCTCGATAGTACGGCCCTCCTTGACAGTGATGACGCCCTCCTTGCCGACCTTCTCCATGGCCTGAGCAATGAGGTTGCCGACATGTGTGTCGCCATTAGCGGAGATGGTGGCAACCTGAGCAATTTCGGACGTAGTAGTGACAGTCCTAGCATGCTGAGAGAGGAACTCGACCACACGGTCAACAGCAGCTTGCGAACCCCGGCGAAGGTCCATGGGGTTGCATCCGGCAGCAACGTTCTTCACGCCCTCCGAATAAATGGCCCGGGCAAGGACGGTAGCCGTTGTTGTCCCATCACCGGCAATTTCGTTGGTCTTGGAAGCGACATCCTGGACAAGGCTAGAAAAGTAGCGTGTTAACGGGAGTATAGTACATGTAGACGACGTGTACATACCGTGCTCCGAGGTTCTCAAACTTGTCCTTCAACGTGATTGACTTGGCGACAGTAACACCGTCTAGAAGTCATAGTAGACGTTAGACTACACCTCGAAGTGTGTATAATTTTTCTTACCCTTGGTGATCTTCGGACCGCCAAACGACTGCTCGATAATGACATTGCGACCTATTCAATGAAAGGTTAATAACATGTGTACAGGAAGGAGACATTTGTAAACACCTTTNGGGCCCAAAGTCACACTGACGGCATTCGCAAGGACGTCTACGCCCTTGAGAATGCTGGCTCTGCCCTCGTTCGAAAACTTGATCTCCTTGTGGGCTCCACGAACCAACGAGGGCTTGTTGGCTTTGAGAGCGGCACGACGGAGAGACCTGGAAGAAGGGGTCGACAGGCGGTGCATTTTTGGAGGTGACTTGGTGAGCGAAGAAGGACAAGGGNAGGATAGCAAACGACTCAGAGTCTACCAACAGTGAGCTGAACGGAAGGTAATGGCAAGGTGTGTCACAATTTTTCGCGTGCGAGAAAANTGTCCGGGAGTGTCACGTGTCCATGCCGAACTTTCCAGCAAAGTTGCCGCCACAGTCAACCACTCGTAAGAAACAACGTTATTGTAGCTTCCCCCGTCTTCAGCCGTGGTTCTGTTCCCCGCGCGTCCGATTCCGGAGGACTTGCTGCAGCTCATATCCCCCACGCACGTTTCAATCTTCCTGGGGNCAGCCCGCGAATAACTTGGGACGCGGATATGCACTTGTCACGGGTATTCTTTAAATATACTTATATATGTGTGAGAAACTTTGAAATGGTTCTCTTCCCGCCTCATCAGCTTCCCTGGCACGCCTACATCTCTCTCTCTCGCTCCGAGGATTAGACGTATCCCACTCCCCATCAGATACGGAGTGTTCTTCGTCGAGTTGTTAGCCTGATGACCTCCCACGAAGTACTCCGGATATTACGACTGTTCGAGGTATAAAGACTCACTAATACATGTACTCTCTACCGCTTTCTTTTCTGTCGCCTCTCTGTGTTTCCTCTAGCACTATGATTCTGAAAGTTATGTTCTACTTTGTAGTGGCCAATACGGCTCATGCGGCGATTACTCATGGCATGCCCGATACGCCAAAGGCGGAATATGACTTTATAGTCGTTGGTGGTCAGTTCTTGAACTGGGAAGACTACATCAGGTTGAAATCTAACATCCCGTTCTACAGGAGGAACGGCTGGAAATGTTATTGCAAATCGTTTGACAGAAAATCCAGACTTCAATGTGTTAGTACTGGAAGCTGGTATATCGTGAGTTCATATATGTTAAAATTAGCAATGCTCTACAACATCACGACAGCCATGAGGGTCAACAGAACGTCGAAATTCCTTTCCTATGTACTTCTCTAGCCCCTAACACGGTCTATGACTGGAACTACACCACCACTGAGCAAGAAGGCCTCGGAAACAGAAGTATCGCATACCCTCGCGGTTTTATACTTGGCGGTACCAGCAGTATCAGTATGTAAACGGTCAACTGTTTTCCCTCGAGCAGATCATTGATGCACCTCTTAGATTATATGGTCTATACGCGCGGACCTTCAGATAACTTCGATTCCTATGCAAACATAACTGGTGACCATGGCTGGTCGTGGGACAACTTACAGCCCTATTTCAAGAAGAACGAGAAATGGACTAGCCCTGTGGACACGTTCCGTAATGTCACAGGACAATTTGATCCCTCTATTCATGGATTTGAGGGTCTCACCCCGGTCAGCCTACCAGGAGAATCCACAGCAATAGACGACCGAATTGTTAGTGCAAGTCGGGAGCTTGGAGGGGACTTCGATTTCCAACTCGACATGAATGGTGGAAATCCCCTGGGCATAGGTATTTCTATCATTCCAGGTAGATGTTTTGCGCCCTGACTTTCAACTGGCATATAGGCTGGGGAGAGAGGAACATTGGCGGATCTCGCCGTAGCAGTTCAGCAACATCCTACCTTGCGCCTTCCTTTTTGACTCGCCCAAATCTTCATGTTGCTGTTGGGACCAGAGTTCTTCGCCTTATTTCGTCGAATAACTCCGACTCGGAAATGCCAGTATTCCGTACAGTGGAATACACCACGTCCAACGGTATGTCCGATCGAAAGTCATCAAACGAAACTCACGCTCTAGTTTATGTGCTTAGGTGTCGCTTCCCAATTGACCGCAAAAAAGGAAGTTATTTTGAGCGCTGGGACAATCGGAACCCCCACGATTCTCATGCATTCAGGAATTGGTAACTCAGAGCACCTTCTTTCCGTTGGTGTCAAGCCGACTGTCGACCTACCGGACGTTGGAGAGAACCTGTCCGACCACCCATTTTTATCTAGCATATGGAAGGTGACTGGGACAAAGACCTTCGATGATGTCAATAGAGACCCAGAGATTCGTGCAGCTGCACTTGACCAGTGGTCAAAGAATGGGACTGGCGTAATGGCCAACGGTCTGGCTTCCTTCATTGGCTTTGTACGTCTGAACAAGACAAATCAGATTTGGAAGAAATACAACGATCCTTCAGTTGGTGAACACACTCCCCATTATGAACTTCTCATCGCGGTGAGTTTCTTTGCGACTCGTCGTAAGATTCCGACTGAGTAAATAGTAGAATGGCTATGCCGCGGGTCCGACTCCGGAAAATGGGCACTATATCACTGCCAGTACAGTTGTTGTCTCCCCAAGCTCGCGTGGTTCTTTAAGGATTATGTCCAACAATCCTCTTGACCATCCTCTGATCAATCCGGCTTTGTTGTCTACAGAGGTTGATCGAGAAATGATGAAGGAAGCAGTGAGAGGGGCGATTACCTTTTTGAAAGCATCCTCTTGGGTAGACTACCTGGATACACCGTTCGGTGCATTCGCCAATGCCTCAACCTCGGAAGACGCATTAGACGAATATGTCAGAGCGAACACCGTTACCATCTGGCATCCCGTTGGAACAGCAAGTATGTCACCTGCAGGAGCTACTCATGGAGTGGTCGATCCCGATTTGAAACTGAAGAAGGTGATTGGGGTTCGGGTCGTGGATGCATCCGTTTTGGTGAGTATCTCTAAGACTGCGTTTGCACAGAAATGTGACTGATGTAATCTTGAAGCCATTTGTGCCAGCTGGCCACCCCGTCGCTCCTGTGTATGCATTTGCAGAACGTGCTGCTGACCTCATAAAGAAATGTTACTACGATGTATGATTGAAACGTGAATATATGTTGTTGTGGCACCATTGCCTTTCCTGTAAAATGTTGATTACATGTGGTTATCAAGAATTAATAACCACGTTAACGTGCTCCGAGGCAAATGATTGTAATCTGGGGGAAAGCTCATCTGGGGGAGCATGTGATTTTCAGGTATATTAGAGCACCTTCTTGACACCCATGTATGGGTCTGCTCATTTCTTAGTTTGACGCCTTCAGTTGCTTGATTATGGCTACCCATGTATAGACTCAACATTCTAGTCTCGACGATGATCTTGAATCTCTCAAGATTATAGATTAGAAATAAAATAATTTATATTTGAATCAATTTTCCAGCATCAGTGGGAAATTTTTGATTCTACATAAAGCACAGGGGCTTGCTTGAATTCTGGTCCACGCCACCGGGACTCAGGCCCGAATAATTTGATGGACAAACATTACACGCACATTTCCTTTTCCGACCAAGCAGAATCGGTCAGTCCAGTCTGAATCATACACCAAAATCTTCATCTCGTCGTTGCTCGTCGCCCTCGGCTCACACATCCTCGAAATGGTGAGAAACTCTCTACTGGCTACCTCCGATTCCTGTCTGTTGCAGAAATCTACGCTGAAACGACTCTCATGGGATGGATTCGTCGATTGAGATATGGATGTACTAACAACCGCAACTTGTTAGGCTTCCAACGACCTTGCCACATCATACGCTGCCCTGATTCTCGCAGACGATGGTATTGAAATCACTGTACGTTCGTTTCAGCCACGTAGACCTGGGATCGGGTCTTAGAGATCTTCATTTCAGGCCGAGAAAATCACCGCTTTGACAAACGCTGCTGGTGTCGAGGTTGAACCTATATGGGCATCTCTGCTCGCTAAGGCATTGGAGGGAAAGAACGTGAAGGATCTGCTATCGAACGTTGGTTCAGGTGGAGGTGCCCCTGCTGCTGGCGGTGCTGCTCCTGCCGCTTCCGCTGCCGCCGCAGATGCACCAAAAGAAGAGGAGAAGAAGGAGGAAGAGAAGGAGGAGTCAGACGACGACATGGTACGTCCTGTCCTAGTGGTTAACTCATTTCTGTATTTTAATGCTGTTGTTTTAGGGCTTCGGTCTCTTCGATTAAATTTTTTCGTCTCCCACCAATGCACATATGTCCGTACCACCATCTTTGCTTTTTGTTGTCTATGTAGTATGCGGCGCAAACATTCAAAAACCAGCAATGATCGTGTGAAATAAGAATATAGCATGGACAATGATGTACCCATCCTCTTGTCCAGAGTGATCTCGAACAGCCAATATATTTCTTATATATGCCGCGATTTCCCCCTGTGATAGTGAGGTTTCAGTGTTTCCATTTATAGGCTCATATACCTGATATTCAAATGTGTTCCCCGTCACAGAGCAATGTGTCTACTCTCCTCATTAAGATCGGGCGTTCTTCCTTACTGACAGTTGCAAGTTCGCAACGACCTTTGATCCCTCAAGAGATTCGATAATCGGAGGGAAGAATTTAGCTTCAAGAGTTTTGCTTGCAGAGCATTCGCGTTAACGTTGTTATACCATTGAAATAGTTTTCGAATGGAGCACTCGTGTAAGATCTTGGACGGCATCTATTTGGAGTTGTATTGGCTTTTGCTGCAGCGTGTTGATTCTAGGGGTTCATAGTGTATAGACTTATAAGTCAGCAATCGAGCCAAGACAGTCCAGCCTTAGCCTTGGAGCCACCCGTCGAGCATGCAAGACTGTTTTTTGTATGTACACTATTATATGCTTGGTGTTCTGAATGTGATCCTCAGCCTCGAGTACTTGCGACGTTTGACGGTGCCACATGAACAGTGTCCAGTCAATTGCCACAGCTTTCTCGTACATATCTGTGGATATCCGCCCGAATGTTCGAAAGGAATATGTCCGGGAAGGAAATTTCAAGGCCAACTGCGAGAACGATCGAGGGAGAGGGGTTTCACTTTGAGGTCGTCAATGCAACATCCCGACGAGTTCTAGTTTGTCGTTGGAGTTGCCATGATCCCCAGAGCAACGAGGAAGGTGGGTTGGTGTTTACATACGTACTTACAGAAGGATTCTGTACATCTCCTAGAACTCGAGCATGTCAAAGCAAATTGAAAGAGAGCCGGAAAAATATCTCATTTTGCGATTGGGCCACACGCTCATCGGAACAAGTGCGCCATCCTATTGGACTATGGAATCGGAGGTATCCGAATTTGTAGAGTAAATTGAGCAACGGAGATCGATCAGTGACTCGGACGGTCCGCTTGTGCCTGCTGCAGTCTAGACGTCTATCGACCTCTTTC